>CM062809.1:964246691-964491691 GCA_031772625.1 Pinus tabuliformis | reverse complement strand
GAGGTTGGTGCCTCAAAATTGACAAGTTTGGAGCCTTGGAAGTCCAAGTTTGTGCTTCACAAATCAGGTTGGAGCCTAGGATATTGAAGATAGGTCTCTTCATCTAGGGTTGGAGCCCTACATATATTGTAATTGATTTATTGTAAATAAGAAATTAATAAAATCATTTATTCTTATTGTTCATTTTGTGTTCTAAATATAAATGATATGATTGGTAAAAGTAACAAATGAAAACAAATATTGATTCAGCCCCCCTCTCATTATTTCCAACAATTGGAATCAGAGCCAGTACCTTCACTCAAATCCTAGCAGCTTCAAGGTTGATCCTTAGAACACAAATGGAAAATCCAAGGAAGAAATCCTCCAATCCTCCTAAATATGTCTCTTCCTCAACCATGAAAACTAAAGACAATCAAATTGAGAAAGTTCCAATTTTCAATGGAAACTTTGATATATGGAAGGTAAGAATGAGAAATTTCTTAATGGCTCAAGGCATTGGAGTAGGGGAATCAGTGATTACTAATAGCATAATGGACGATGAATCCAAGGAGCACAATACAAGAGCAATAAAGACAATTTTGAATGGGCTACTAAATTCTATAAAGGCCAATTTGGAAAAAAGTTCGTCAGCAAAAGATATATGGGATAAACTTCATGACATTCACTCAAAAGGAGAATTGACCATGACCTCTAGTCAAGAAGATGATTAAAAGAAAGAAGGAAATCTAGAACCCATCAAGGAATATGAAAATAAGAATGATGACATCAAGGCCAAAGAAGACCTAGAAGAAGAAGAAAGAAAAGAAGGCTTTGAAGAAGATCTCCCTACTAATCTTATAGCTGCCATGGAAGAGATTAACAGTTTGAAAAAGTAAAATGAGGAACTTAAGAATAAAGTGCAAGATGGTTACCAGGACAAGACAAAGAAGGAAGTTGACCTTTTCAACATTCAAGTAAAATAAAGATATGAGGATCTAACCAAAATTAAGGAGGAATTCCATCAAAACAAAAGAAAGCATCATGAATAAGTCATATCCATGACAAATCAATTGGATAAGGTAAAGAAAATGGAAGAAACTTTGTCAAGCCACCTTGAACAAAGACTCAAGAACTTGAACAAACTTGAAGCAGGGATTGGTCAATACAAGGAAGACGTATCCTCCATTAGATCTCAATTAGAAGAAGCAAGAAAATAAGCACAAGGATCTAAGAAGTTGATGAAAGCTTTGGCATTCATAGAAGGACAAGTTTATGAAGCAAAAAAGGAGAGAAACACTATGATGTGCCAACTAGAAGAAAAGGATGATGACATCACCAAGTTAAGACCATAAATCACTTCTCTTAAGGCCTAATCATGTGAAGCAACCAAGATGAAGGAATAAATGGAGATGATTCTATCAAAGAGGGATGAATAATGCAAGAAAATGAAGGAAGAAATTGTCTTTCTTGAAAAGGAAGTTGACTTCCTGAATAAGAACTTGAAAAGTTCTCAAACCCTAGATGACATCCTAAGTCATCAAAGGTCTCCCCTTGATAAATTAGGACTTGGCTATGTAGGTGAATCCTCAAGCAAGAATGATGCAAACCCTAATGCTTCAAACAACAAGGATGTGAGAAACCCTGGAAGAAATATTGATGCTCCTAGTTCTAGCAAAGGTAAGGAGAAGATTCAAGACAACAATGGAAGAAATCCTACTCCAAGGAGAGTTGTAGATGGTGTCAAGAATACAAAAGGAAATGAATATCATCAAAGAATCCCAAGGCAAAAATACTTCAGAAGTCATCAAGGGAATATTCATCTTCCATGTACCAAAGTATATTTCTTGGTTATTTCTATTCTTGCACAAACTTTGGGCACATGGAAAAATATTGTAGGGCTTATCACAAAGACAAATATAATGGTCCCCATCAATCTCCTAGAAGCAATTTTGCAAGAATAAATCATGATTACCCATTCATAAATAAGATGGAGTGCTTCAATTTACATAACATTGGACATATGGCACATGATTGTAACTTTACTTGGGTCCCTACATAAGCTAGAACCATGAAAACCAAGCCAGAGAAGAAAGTTACACAAGTATGGAGAAGGAAGCAAACTAGATTTGAAAATCTCTTTAACAATCTAACCATCAATACATGTTGTTGATATGATGAAGTCATCCTTGATATTCCAAGTATTTGATGGTGAGACTCTGCCAAAAAGATATCATGCTTATGGTTAGGGGGAGCTTATGATTCTTAAATATTCTTGCAGAAGCTATCCGTGAATGGTACCTATGAAATCCTTGATGAGTCACACATGGACAATCATCTTTTGATAGATCAGCTCTCGAAAGCAACTCCATTGAAGAACATGATCACTTACTCATCCGATGGACTATTGTTGAGGATCTCTTCCATTTGATCACTAAGCGAGTAATCTTTCTTGAGGTAGAGGAGTTCATGCAAACATGGGGATTTGGTTCATCACATGAAGAAATGTAGACACATCTATTAAGGACCACATTGCCAGAAGGAAGAGCACCATGATAGGGGGAGTAACATACCTATGAAAAACTACTATTCATGAAGAAAAGAAGCAGTTTGATAGGGGGAGTATTTGGGCACCCCATTGGACATTGATGTCAAAGAGGGAGAGAATGTTGGAAGGGCAAGAATATTTCCATCAATGACAAAAGAAGATATTGTTAATCAAGGTTGTCATTGATGTCAATATGGCATTGATCGAGATCTCAATATTTTATGAGATGCCTGGTTCCAGATGATGATTTCATGACTCTTCGTTGACAGGATACCATTAATGAAGATGTAATGTCATAAATAAGTCAAACCACTAATGAGAGAAGTTCTCGATCTAATATTGCATGCACTTGATGATCTAGACCTTAACTCTTGATGACATATGGAGTCATACACTTAATGATGTTAGACTCTTGAAGAATGACCACACTTGATGATACTTGATGATGTCATATGATGATATCATACACTTGATGGTGGTAACATGGTTGGAGATCATTTGAGGGTTGGAAGACTATTTTGGAGTTCTCCTAATGATGTTGCACTATAAAATATCACTACACCATTATGTGATGACATGGATGATACAATCATTGCTGGACACTATCATGATGATGTGGATGTCCAACATGATCTTATGATGATAAAAAATCTACGCAAAGGAGAAGACAATGGAGAAGCCAAACAAAGAGAAGTGATGGTGTCCTAGTTAGCTTCTACACTAAACAATTTGAGGAAAGTTTCAAAGAAAAATAAAATTGAAGATCTTGGAGGTCCCCTTTCAACATGTGACCTAGACCATCTAAAAGAGGACATTTTCCTCTTTCCAATGAGGCCTTATTTGTCTTGAAACTCCTAGTAGTTTGTGAGATATAAAATTTTCAAGTTAAAAATAAATATTTATAATATTGAGCCGGCCTCTGCTCAGGGATTCAAGTCGGCCTCCATACTTGGACATGCCTTTTCATTTTTCCTTGCAAAAAAATTATTTATAGAGGTTCAGACCTAATTTCTTGGACATAAAAATTCGGTGAAGAAGATACAAAATTCAGGAAAAAGAATGAGAAGCAGGACAGAGGCCGAGGAGGACTAAAAGATCACTTTTTGGGGGGAGATTTCCTTTATCATTAAACCTAGGACTAGTAATAGGTGTAGACAGACTTCTTGAAGGAGCTTATATAGTTGACAATGAAAGGCTAATTCTGTTTTAAGGTCTTAAATATCTTAGAACAAGTCCTATACATCTTGGACCTGTGAGTAACCGAACTCACAGTCTTGTGAATATTTAGATTAGTGACAGTTTTAGGACTCAGACTTTAGTCCTGTGGAGAGGCTTGGACAATTACTTTTGTTTAAATCTCAGACCAGTGATAAAACTATATAACAGTCATTCTACAAGAGCTCGTATTAGCATATAAACATCTCAGATCTATGTAGCTCAGAACTAAAAGACACAGACTCTAATAACAACCATTTTTGGAGCCTCCATTCAAGCTCGGACTTGACAGAAAACAATAACATGTTTTTGTAACTCAGACTGCACAATTGGACTATGGTATCTCTGTGCTCGAACAGTCACATAACTATATTGTGGTGCAACTTGGATCCACTTCATTACAGTGTTCAGATCCTTGAATAAATGCAAGTAGTGTTACATCTTGTGTAGTAAAGCAACAACCTTAAGAGGATTCTTCTCTTAAATGGTGGCATTGTTGGACAACAGTATCCTCTCTTGGACAATAGAATTGATGGATTAAGTGAAGCTCAGTAGGTGAAGACAAGTGCAAGGCACAATGAAGTCAACACAATTAATTTTGGAATTGGTTGAATAGTGAAGAACTTTATTGAAGATATACAAACACCATTGAAGAATTCCTAGAGTAGCAGATTGAATACTTGTAGGTTATCCTTGGACCAATTAGGTAAATTTTGCATTTCTTGTTTGGGATTTGGGTTTGAAGTACTCTTGAAGGAGCATTGTTTTGAAGATCCTTTTGGAGCACATTGACGACACCTTGGAGCATCTTGTGAAGATACTTTGAAACTGAACTTGGAGATATTATTGGAGATCATGATGCATCATTGATGTCATCATGAGGTGACTTAGAGAAATTGTTTGAGTACGATGAAGAGAAGTGGTGACACCTTCTAAGATATCAAGGTTTTCCTTGATGATGTAATGTGGAGACTACAATGAATACTAAGTGAAGATTGTTAGGGATCGTTTAAGAAGACATTGGGAGCCATGAAGTATAACCAAATACATATTAATGAAGTGAATCTGAGGGTTGAAGCCCACGAGGTTGGAGCCTCGAAAAGACAAGGTTGGTGCCTTGAAGGATAGGGTTGGAGCCGTAAAGGATCAAAGTCCTCAAGAAACCAAGTTAGAGCCTGAACCAGATATAGGGTTGGAGCCCTTGACGTTGGTGCCTCAAAATTGACAAGGTTGGAGCCTTGTAAGTCCAATTCGGTGCTTGGAAAATACAGTTTGGAGCCTAGGAAATTGAAGATCGATGTCTTCATCTAGGGTTGGAGCCCTACATATATTGTACTTTATTTATTGTAAAGAAGAAATTAATAAAATTATTTATTCTTATTATTCATTTTGTGTTCTAAATATAAGTGCTCTAACTGATAAAAGTAACAATTGAAATGAAATACGGATTCACCCCCCTCTCAGTATTTCCAACAAATTCAAAGGTTAGATGTTATATGTATTATATGCACTAATCAATAACACTCACAAGATAATGTTAGAAGCATTAAAT
The DNA here is from genome assembly GCA_031772625.1 of Pinus tabuliformis. Classification (NCBI taxonomy): domain Eukaryota; kingdom Viridiplantae; phylum Streptophyta; class Pinopsida; order Pinales; family Pinaceae; genus Pinus; species Pinus tabuliformis. The sequence goes on along the minus strand of CM062809.1, from coordinate 964,486,400 downwards.
GCATTGATCAACAACATAACAAAGAAAATTAAATAACAAGGCTAGATGTCCATGTAAGAAAGTTTAAATTGGGGAAATTAACAATAGATTAAATATGAGGTTATATTTCTCCATAAATAAAATGGAAAATAAATCAATTTCAATATTTTGGAAGAATAAAGCATTTATTGACTAATATGAAATATTAGTCTAAAAGAAGCAAAAGATTATAATAAAAATTTAACTAATACAAAGTTAGTGTGTAAGGCCCTCATATCTCGATAGCGTTAGTGGTCACTCAGGGTGTAGCTTGAGGAGGTGGGGATGATGAACTAGAGTGACAACATAAGTGAGTGCACTAGGAGGACCAAGGAGCATGTATTTTCACATAGTACAAGGTGAGAAGTCAACGAGGGTCGCATCGTGATCTTCGTTTGGGACATCGCGATTTGGAAATGGGACGATTTTGTTCCTCGGAATGAGAAAGTTGACAATGGTGGTAGTGCAATCAAGTCTTTTAGTGTAGGAACAATATCCTTAGTGACTATGATATGAGGAATTGGACGAATGTCAAGCGCAGTCACACATTGGGTAGCTAATTGTTCGACTCTATTCTTGGCTTGGGGAAGGTGATGATAGGTCACTTATAGTTGGGTGGAAATGGTGAAACTGTTGGTAATGTTTCCATTGATGTCAAATTTTCATAATTTTTGGATGTGTTGAAATTAATTCATGATGAATTACATTGTTGCAAGAGTGCTTGAAATGAAAAGGATGAAAGTGATGTGAAGTGCAAAGGCTATGATATTAAATGTGAAGGCTGAACATTGTTAAAATGGAACATAAAATATTGAGACAAAAGATGAAAAATATATGCTTTCATTGTACAGAAAAATGTAGATAATACAAATCTGATTTATCTCTTGTAATCATTACAGTTGAGTTGTTTTATTTCAGCTCTATTTTTATATTACAAATTCTATGTTTCAGATCTGAAAATGAAGAGACAGGATGTGAACAGTTTTAGAAGACCAAGAGACAATGCCTCATTTCATATTCCTGCAAAGAATACAAACAACCAAGAAGCCATGCTTATAAAATATACATTGTTAAATGGAAAAGGGACTTTTAAATGTTAAGCGATATGTATGAGATCAACCTAAGAAGAACATAATTGAAGAGGAGAAGAAGAGAAGATGTGCAGTAGACTTGACAACAAAAATTTATATCAGGTAACCAGAACTCTTGACTTGGTATTGTGATTGAGAGATTGCAGTCTCTTTTCAAGTTGTAGCTTGATAAAGAACATGTTGTATCATGTTGAGGTAGGAGCCTCCTATGGGTTGTAGCCTGCAGAAATTTGTGGGAGTTGGAGCTTCCTTTGAGGTAGGAGCCTCTTGTAGGTTGGAGCCTACAAAAATATGATGTAATGAGGAAGTAGGAGCTTGCCTTCACATCACTTTCAGCCAAAAATTCATGGTTTTCTCCCTTATGGGTTTCCACTTATATCTGGTGTCTTCATGTGTTGTTTCTTGAATATTGTGTGAATGCTCTTGAATTCTGAATAAGTATATCTGCAAATGTCTCTATCTGATAACTGCAAAAGGAAACCATTAATAATTGAGTATATACATAAATCATGAGCTACATAAGAAGAAAGTTAAGTTGAGAAAAAATTAAGGTTTAAAATTATTGATTCACCCCCCTCTCAGTAATTTCCAAACATAAATATCAATTGGTATCAAATCCAAGTTCCTTTAGTAACAGTCTAACAACTAGAAAGACGTCCTAATTCAATAAAATGGCTAGTAAGGAAGGATGCTCAAGTAATAAATCCCCCCTACTTACTGGTAAAAATTATGCCTTCTAGAAAGTGAGAATGAAGACATATTTAATGTCTCTTGGAGTAGAAGTTCAAGATGTTGTGATGGTAGGGTATGAAGAACCAAAGGAAACGACTAGTGACAAAGATGTCAAACTGGATTTTATAGCTAATGTAAAAGCTATGAATGCACTTCTAAGTGGATTATGTGAGTCTGAATTTATTAAAGTAATGCATTGTCAAATAGCTAAAGATATCTGGTTTAAATTATAAAATATTCATGAAGGAGATTAAAAGGTAAATATGGCCAAATTACAAATATATAGAACGCAGTTTGAGACCTTAAAAATGAATGAAGATGAAGATATAGCTAAGTTATTTTTAAGAGTTGATGAAGTTGTAAATGTCATGATGGGTCTAGGAGAAATAATCAAATAAAGTGTAATAGTTCAGAAAATATTGAGGTCATTACCTTCTAAATTCAATCCTAAGGTTTTAGTTATAGAAGAGACAACAAAATTTGAGACTTTGAACAGGGATAAACTACTTGGTTCCTTGACAACATATGAGATGAGAATTCCAAAAGGGAAGCTGGTCGCTAGAGAGGCAACTTTCAAAGCAGAAAAGTCCATAGAAGAAAATGAATATTCATGCTCAGGTTCTGATGAAGAAGAAGAAAAATTTGTCAGAAGGTTGAAGAAAGGTACAAGTAAGTACAAAGGAAAACTTCCATTTAAGTGTTTTAATTGTGGAAGAGTGGGACAGTATGCATCAAAATTTCCTTATAAGAAAGAATAAAATCATCCTAAAGGGAAATAAAATAAAAATTCTAACAAAATGCAAAAAGAGAAAAAATTTAAAAGGAAAATATTCTATGCTCAAGTATATAGCAGTGTATCTAAAAGTTCCAATGAATCCTCTAGTGAAGATGGAACCAGTGAATTCATGTTGATAGCCTTGTAATAATTTGAAAAATACTGTGAGGAACATGAAGAAGAAAAGGAAGGTGAGGTAGACCTTGAGGGGGATTTGATAAGTTCCTTGGATGAAATAGAAAGGCTTAAACAAAAGAATAGAAGGAATAAAGAGATCTTATTGAAATATGTAAAAGAAGAGTCAAATTCATAAGAAATTATCATGCTAAAAGTTGAACTTGAAGAAGCAAAGAAGGTGGAAGACATTTTGGTGCAGCAAAGAAAGGAGAAAAGCTAGGAGTGTGAAATATTGGAAGAGGTGGTAAGTCTGAAGAAGAATCTAGAGAAGGAACAAACTAAATTAAACATGAATATTCAATAGATAAAAGGTTATGAAAAATTGGATGTGATATTAAATGCTCAAAGGTATCCACTCATAAAGACTGGGTTAGGCTATGAAGGAGAATCTAGTGAATCCAAGGCAGAGGATAAAAGGAAAATCACTTTTATAAAAGTTGTCAAGGGAGACAATGATAGTTCACATCAATCTGAGAACAAAAAATTGAGAAACACTTCAACATCAAATGAACAACTACAAAGAAACACTGCCGAAAAAGTATAGAAGACAAAAGGAATGGACAATCAAACAAAAAACTATCATAGACCATACTTCTTCAAGAGACAGGATTATCAAATGTCAAGATGGTTATATCCTCAAATGACATCCACTACCAGGTACATATATTTTTTCTATGGATATTGTTACTGCTATAAAAAAATTGGACATAAAGCCATAGATTGTAGAGATTATGTCAAAAGAAATGATCTAGGAAATTCGAAGAGAAGTAAGGCTAATAATGGATTCAAAAACATAAAAACAAACATGAATCTAGACAAAATTTCATTTTCTCCTCTCCTTGATATCATTGAATGTTTCTATTGTCACAACTTTGGGCACAAGTCATATGAATGTCAGCTTAAAGACAATAGATTATCATCTCAGAACAATTATAGAACATATGGATGCATGCAATGGAGAAAGAAGAAGGAAGAAAATAAAGTTGATAAGTGTGACCTAGTTCTATATGCTCAAGATCAAAACAATAAATGGTACATGGACAGTGGCTGCTCTAGACATATGACAGGAGATAAAAACAAGTTTGTATCCCTAGATGAAAATAAAACTGGAAATGTCACATTCAGTAATAATGAAGCAGGAAGAATTAGAGGAAAGGGAACAGTTAGTCTGAATAATGGAAGAGGAAAAGCTTGGGATGTATTGTTTGTATATGGTATAAAACATATTTTTTTGAGTGTAAGTCAAATGTGTAACAAAGGTTGTGATGTTCTCTTCAGAGCTCAATACTTTGAAATCGGGTCAACAACTATTGGGAAGATTCTAGCTAAAAGAGTTCGAACAAAGAATAATGTATATATCTTGAAGGAAGGGAGTGAAGAATGATACATCAGAAAACAAGATGAATCTTGGCTATGGCATAGGATATTGGGGCATCTCAATTTTAATCACATCATCAATCTTAGTAAGAAGAGAGCAACTATAGATCTACCAACAATAAAGAAGCCTCAAAAAAATTTATGCAAGTCATGTCAAATGGGCAAACAAACACCAACATCATTCAAACTCAAAGATAAACTATCAAGTTGTAAGCCTTTGCAGCTAGTTCATATGGAATTGTAAGGCCCTTCCAGAACATAAGCACCAAGAGGAGAAAATATTTTATGCTGATAATTGATGACTATTCAAGATTGACATGGGTGGCATTTATCAAAATTAAGTCAGAAGCTTTTGAGAAGTTAAAAATCTTCAAGGCACTAGCAGAAAACCAAACAGGGTGCAAGATAAAATGCACAAGGTCAGACAGAGGAGGTGAATTTACCTTAGATGATTTTGCAGACCTATGTGATGAACTTGGCATAAAAATAAAATATATTATTGTAGACACACCTCAACATAATGGAGTTGCAGAGAGACAAAACAGATATGTTGAGTAAATGGCCAGAGCCATGATGCAAGAAAGAAACATTCCTCAAACCTATTGGGCAGAAGCAGTACATACAGAAGTCCATATTATCAATAAGGCATATCTTAGGCTGAACTGTGATAAGACACCTTATGAATTGTGGCACAGTAATCTAGCTTCAATCTTCAATCAAACATTTTTAAGTATTTGGGAGTAAATGATATATCAAAAATAATGATGAAAAGCTAGGAAATTTTGATACTCGATTAGATGAGGGAATATTTTTGGGATATTCATCAAAAATTAAGGGATAGAAATGTTATAATAAAAGATTGCATAAGATTTTGGAATGCATAGATGTAAATTTTGACGAAAACTACTTGATAAGAACAAGAGCACGGGTTTTATCAATCGTCCAGATCATCATCATCATGATAGTAAAGAAATTGAAGTACAATATGAAGAATTAGAAAATATAGAGACTCATTCAAAATGTCTCTCAAGACACACACAAAGGAACCATACGACACCTTATGAAATGTGGCATGGTAAGCCATCTTCAATCAAACATTTTAAAGTATTTGGGAGTAAATGCTATATCAAAAATAATGATGAAAAGCTAGGAAAGTTTGATGCTTGATTAGATGAGGGAATATTTTTGGGATATTCATCAAAAAGTAAAAGATACAGATGTTATAATAAAATATTTCATAAGATTTTGGAATGCATAGATGTAAATTTTGATAAAAACTACCTGATAAGAACAAGAGCGCATGTTTTATCAATCCTCCAGATCATCATCATCATGATAGTAAAGAAAATGAAGTACAATATGAAGAATTAGAAAATATAGAGACTCGTTAAAAAGTTCCCTCAAGACACACACAAAAGAACCATCATGAAAGTCAAACCATTGGAGATAAAAGTGGAGTGTAAACAACGAGGCAACTTGTAGAAAAAGCAGACCAAATTCATATTGTTATGTTGTCACAGATTGAACCAAAGAATTTTGTTGAAGGAAGTAAAGAAAAATACTAGATAGATGCTATGAATGAGGAGTTAGACCAAATCGAAAAGAATAATACTTGGGAACTAACACCAAGACCAGTCGAAAGAATGTCATTGACATAAAATGGATATTCAAAAAAAAGATTAATGAATAGGGTCAAATAGTTAGAAACAAAGCAAGACTAGTGTGCAAGGGGTACTAACAAGTAGAAGGTCTTGATTATGAAGAAACATTTGCACCAGTTGCGAAATTGGAAAAAATAAAGATGTTTTTTGCTTTTTCTTGTGACAAGGATTTCATATCAAATGGATGTGAACTCTTATTTTATAAAATGAGAACTTGAGGAAGAGGTCTATATGGAACAACCTAAAGGGTTTTTGCTATAAAATAAAGATAACTATGTTTGTAGGTTAAATAAGGCATTGTATGGTCTTAAAAAAGCACCATGGGCATGGTACTGTAGACTGGACAAGTACCTTCAAAAACAGGATTTCAGGAGAGGAGGAGTTTATAGTAATTTGTACATCAAGTTTGATGGAGGTGAATTACTAATTGTTGTTGTGTACATGGATGATATTATGTTTGGCAGCAATAAATATCATCTTGTAAAATGGTTTTCTGGAGAGATGAAGTCTGAGTTCGAGGTGTCAATGATTGGAGAACTTACCTTCTATCTGGGGTTTCAAATCCTACAAAAGGTTGGAGGAATATTCATTTCTCAAGAGAAATACCTAAAAGATATGTTGAAAAAAACTCAAATGGATGACTATAAACCTGTCTCAACCCCCATGGAAATTGGATGCAAGCTATGTGAAGATGATGAATTGCTTGATGTTGATAAAAAATTTACATATCTATGATAGGAAGTTTGTTAAACCTAACAAATTCTAGACCAGATATAATGTTAGCAGTAGGATTACCGGCATGATACAAATAAGCACCTAAACAAAGTCATCTATTAGAAGCAAAGAGGATATTTAGATACCTAAAAAGGACTATAGACTATGGACTATGGTCCCCAAAAGGGAAGGGCTTTACATTAACAACATACACAAATGTGGATTGGGCCAATTGTGTGAATGACGTAAAAAGTACAAGTGGTGGTTTTTTCTACTTAGGAGAGTCTTTGGTTGCATGGTTAAGTAAGAAACATACATCAGTTTCTCTATTTACAACAAAATCCGAATACATAGCAGCTACTACTTCTTGCACACAAGTGTTGTGGATGAAACAGACTTTGCAAGATATGAAGGTAAATTTAGTGAGCCTATATTCATTAAGTGCAACAATACAAGTGCAATAAGAATTTCGAAAAATATTGTGTTTCCTTCAAAGACTAAACACATCCCTATAAAGTACCACTTTCTCAGAGAACAAGTGGTTGAGAAAACAGTGAAGATGGAGTACACACCCACAAAAGAATAAATAGCAGATATATTTACAAAGCCTCTTGCTAGAGAACCATTTGAATATCTGAGAAACAAATTAGGGATAGTTCCTAAAAATTCTTCCCACTAATGTGACTTCAAAAGGAGAACCTAAAACATTATAGAGTATATGAAATTGAGTGCATGATCTAAGGGGGAGAGTATAGGAGTAGGAAGGAGTAATGAAGAGGAACAAGAAGCCTATGATTATGTCAAGAATTTGAAGCAGTTAAGCAGCAAGAACAAAGGCATCATCAAATTGTGAGATCAAGTCATTTTCTTCATGAGCTAGCAACATCAATCAGGTTCACCATTCAAAAGTTCATTCTTAAATGGAAATTTTTTATGTACACATGTATATATCCTGTACATAAGTGTAAATAAATACTTTCAAACGTACATAGTCATTTTAAGGCATTTACATATCCAGTAAAATCATGTTGGAAGATAAGCCTAACTAATTGTATGATTGCATCATCATAATTTTCTCAAAACATAAATAGTAACAACCTTACCTGTGGTGAAGTGAGCATTCCAATAGTCCACATAATTAAAGAAAACCCTAACTTGGGGTTTGGTCAATGCATTAAAATGAGGTATATTCCAAGTGATGTGAATGGATTTTTGGTCATGTCCAACTCATGATGTCACACCAATGTCTCCTTCCAACTAAGATTCTTGAGTGGTATAGGACACTTTTAAAAAAATGAAAAATCAGACATCATGTGACATCCCCTAGTTAATATCTCTTTCATTGTAAATAATTGTAATTATTTTAAAAGGATGAGAGAAAAAGGGACACTTATTCCATTGCTTAAGGAAATTGCTTAAGGGAATTGTTGTCTTAAATACTAGTCCTGGTTTTTCGAGTGGTTTTAAATGGGTTGATTATGCCATAAATTAATTGAAAGAGGAGAATACAAGCCCATATGTCCTTTAACCCCAATAGAAAGCATGAAAAGGACAAAAACTTAAAGGCGACATGGGTTGCACTATCTGAAGCAGTTGAGCGGCATGGAGCTAGAAGGAATATGGATAGTTAATATGTATAGGGGAACACAAGACATTCTCATGGACATGCACAAGCATATAGACACATAGGGAGAAAAAACACTCCCATTCTCTCACATGCAAAAGCGGAGGAAGAGAACACACAAAGAACATTAATGTAAGAAAAAATCGTCCAAGGGTGGAGGTGAGAGTGCAAAAAGAGCAACGATCAAAATTCGTTGGTTTTAAGCTCTAGAGAGATTAAAATTAGTTGAAGAACTCTCACAGAGGCTTGCTAAGTGAAAGCATTATAGAGAGCAATGGATTTCTTGTAAGGCTAAAGAACCCACTGTAATCTTGTGGATTGATGAACATAATGGATTAGAAAGAGACACTCAGGTTCTTGTGAGGGTTGATGAACCACCATGAGTTTCATTGGCGCTGAAAATTTGGTGCTTGACTCACTGATGAACCACCTGGAGAGTGATCTCTTTACCCATTAGTGTTTTATCCACTAATGAACATCCTCTTATTGTGGAGTCTCTTCTCTTTAAAGTGAGTTGAAACTCTTTATATTGTGGATTTTATCATGGATATTAATCATGTTTTAAAATTCTGAAAATTCTAAGTGGAAGCTTGTATCTCTGGTGGATGAAGTAAATTGGCCTTATGACATCTTGTTTAAGTTGGTTTAATTGGTTGAAATTTCCCTCGGAAGCACTCCAGCTCATGCTTTGGAATATGGCTCGGGGGTGATAGCTATAAGTAATAAAGGTTGTAGTTTGTCTATGGTTGGGTGGAGAGTTGAAGTCCTACTCTCAGTTACCAACTTATTTCCACATAAGATAAATATTTAATTACTCTCCTAATATTTGAATGATATGTACATGTTTAGCATGATGGTTAAAAGTTTATGTTGGTTTTTAATAATGTGCATTACTGAGAAAGTGTGGAATGTGGATTCTTGAGTTATTTTTCTAATGAAGGGTTGAAACTCCCATGTACTTATCTGGTATTATTTGAAATTTCTATGTAGTTATGGGATGTTGACTAACTTTTTTGGATCTACATAATATTTTTTTTTAAATGTTTTCTTTTGGGCACAAAATTCTTGCTAATGGCTAGAACGTGTCAGTTGCATAAATATGTTGATGGGTCTAATTAATACCTTGTATGCATTACATGAATAGTGTGACTTGCTTGTTGAAAATAAACACATGACTATGTGGGGATTGGGAATTTGGTGTGGATTTCCCTGATATTCTAGGAAGTGCACATAGATGCATGTTTCCTATGTATTTTTCCAAGCATGATGACGATTGAGTTCATATTCATCTCAATGGATTATGAGGGTAGAATTTAGTGTACTCTAATGAGGCATAACTGATGTATCTAAGCAAGTATATTCATGGTTCCTATGCCCACGGTGTGTCGAAAGAGAGATGAAGGATTTGAGACCTTCACCCTCGATTTCAAGAAGTTTCAAGATTAACCACGTAGTCGAGACGTGAAGGCCTTGGGCCTGGGAAATTTTCCAATAAATCGAAAACATTATCTAAGTTAAAGAAAGCTCACGAAACAAGCTTAAACTCACCTTTAGGACTTGCCAAATTGGGGGTTAGGATAGGTGGCCGAAAGGAAGAACTTGTGTTAGTCTGCATCCAACCAAGTGTTGTGCCCAAGTAAGGTCGAGGTAGTCGAGTCAGGGCCCTATGTAGTGGCTTGGGGTTAGCACAGAAGGGTCAGCCTCTAACCACAAAGGCCAACATGTTTCCCACATAGACTCACCAGATGGCATCACGGCCAAGTGGGCAGTGCGTGGGGTGTCACGTGACAGGTCAAATGATGTGGCAAGGCCTAATAGGTATTTAATTGGTCATATCTCTCAATTTTGGAGTGAGATTGTAGAAAATTTTATATCATTGGAAAGGACTTGACAAGACGAATGCAATGACATCATCCATTTGAGGTTTGATAACGTAAAAGAAAAAGATCAAAAATTTAGACCCCATTTCCATAATAGGACCTTGGAGGTGAGGTCATCAAAGTAACTTACTTATTCTAACCTTAGTAGGGGCTAGGGATAGCAGGGGGTGTATTATAGAGTGGTATCAGAGCTTCCAGGCTCAAAAATGAGACGGGATGGGCTCTCTTATAGAATTAACCAAGTGAAGGTTCAACAGTGGACCTATGGGGGTCAAGTGAGGCCTTAAAGTCTCATGATAAGCATTATAAACTCAATTTTTGTGTGGATTAATCATATGTATAGTTTGTTGTGTCTTCATTGTGATGTGCATATGCATGTAGCATGGTACTAACGATTGATATGACTTTACTATTATCGATGTGTTACCTTGTGATGTATTGATCAACTAGCTTTACTCGAGTAGATTTCCAACAACGAGCCAAGTTGATACCGTATATTATGTATTTGAATTTTGTTTAAATCTAACAGTTATGTGTATGCCTGAAAGCACATAAGAAGACACTAAGGTTTAAAGAGATGAGAACAAGAATGGTGAAATATAGCTCTGAACAATCACAGCATGGATATGAAGGAGAAAGGACAGTTGAAGAGGAAAGATCAATTGAATAGCAAGGAGGGGCAGACTCTCCTGATTGGATGGACACATTGAGAAGCTTGAGAGTAGAGATAATGAGTTGTAAAGTTGACAATGAGAGGCTTGTCAAAGTGCAAAAAAAGAAAGTTGAAGCCAAGGCAGTCATACTACAAAGCCTATTATATCTGCAAAGGCAGAGGCAATATGAGTTAGGGATCAACATGGAGGCATTTGAAGCCCATTGGGGTAGGAAGAAAGAACCAATGGGGAAAACGAGAGTATATCTAGAAATAGGCACATGTTTTGAAGTGAAGAAATTGTGAAAGGAGGTACTCTACTAAGTACTCTTAAAAAGTATCGAAGAACCCATGAACAACAATATGAAACACTCATAGAAGGCCATATCACCATCATCATCGTCACCATGGAAAAATAAGAGAGGGAGAGAATATGTACCATAGGAGCCCAATAAGGTCAAGCCTCCTACATTTGAAAGTGAAATGAAGAAATTAGAGAATGCAGAAGCATCATGATTGGGAATGGGAAAAAATGTCAGGATTCATGACTATTCATAGATCATGAAAGAAAAGGTAGCTACTTTCAACCTAGAGGGAAAGTTTGACATTTAGTGGGAAGATCTGAAAAATGTAAAGGGCATAAGGGAAGAAGAATTGTCCTAGAGAGAGTTTTAGGAGTATTTCAGAAGAAAATATCTATCTCATAGATACTTCGACAACAAGGCGAAGGAATTTTATGAGCTCAGATTGCGGCAAATGACAGATGATGAATACACCACCAAATTCTTAGAATTTTTAAGGTATATTCCCTACCTTAAGGAGGAGAAAGAAAAGATTCAGAGGTACATCAATGGATTGCCAGAATCTTTCAAGGATAGAATCGAATTTGATGAGCCCAAGACATTAGAGGATGAAATTTGAAAATTGAAGCATTGTTATGAGCAGTCTAGGCACGGGCCTAAATATAAAACAGACTGGCAATTCAAGTGAAATGCAAAGTTTAAGGGGGAAAGGAAAAAGGAAACTAAGGGAGAAAGTGTGATCCCTATTAAGAAAGAAAACTAGAAAATTTCCAATGCTTCCAACAGAGGTGGTTTTACTCAGGAAGAAGCCAAGGGCAATGAGAAGAGTCCATTCAAGTGTTCGACTTGTGGAGGAAATCACTGGAGAAAAAAATTCCCATAGCATAAGTACATTGGCCCAATATTGTAAAATGCACATAAGGCAAAGATAGTCAAGGATGTGGCTCAAAATATACCCAGAATTTACATAGTAGTAAATAATCATTAAGTTGATCATCAAGCATAAATTATAGAAATGGAAGGTATGCTTCGTGACCAAAAATTCTCAATTTTGATTAACCTTGGCTCAAATTTTAGTTAAATCAGTCTTGTTTTTGTTGAGAAATGTGCACTAAAGATGGAAGCACATGATGAATCATGGCTAGCTCAACTAGCCACAGAGATGAAAATAACATTTCAACATTGGATAAAGGCTTTTTTAATCAAATTAAATGGGATACCAATAGTGGAAAACCTCAACATGCTGCCATTGGGAGCATATAACATATTTTTGGGCATGGATTGGTTATATGTGTATCGAACCAAGGTAGATTATTTTGAAAATACCATTGAATTTCTATATGAAGCTGGAGATCATAGAGTATTGTGTGGAAAGTTGAAACTCACATTGGTGAGATTGATTTTGGCCATGCAAGCCAAGAGAAGTAGAAAGAAGGGATATCTTCTATTTTTTGTGCAAATATCTAGCAGCATTGAAGCTAATCACAGTGTTGAGAATGATGACAATGATATCTTCATGAGATACCCTATTCAACGTTCTCAAGATGTTTCTCCTAAAGATATACCTGAGTTTCCCCCTCAAAGAGGAGTGTATTTATCTATTTAATTAATACCAAGAGAAGCAACCAACTGAGGGAAGCAACAGTATTCTCCAATATTTATTTGAGATCAAGCTATCGTCAGGTGTGTATAAAGGATGAGGACATCCATAAAACAACCTTCAAAACAAGGTATGGGAATTATGAATTTGTGGTAGTGCCCTTGGGACATACCAGTGCACCTGCAACTTTTAAGTGCCTTATGAGCAATGTGTTTCACCCCTATTTGGATAAGTTCGTCATAGTCTTCATCAATTAAATTTTAGTCTATTTGAATACCAAGGAGGAGCATGAAGAACATCTGACCGCAATACTACAATTACTAAGAGAGAATAAGTTTTATGCATAGCATATTAAGTGTAATTTCTTTCAATCATATATTCATTACTTAGGACACACTGTCTCAAGAGAGGGAGTAGTAGTCGATACTGAGAAGTTCAAGGCTATCATGGAATGGCCAACACCTGGAAATGTGGCTAAATTTAGGTCCTTCATGGGACTAGCAGGCTATCACAGGAGATTTATTAAGAATTTCTCCAGTATTGGTTGTCCAAACACTTCTTTGTAGAAGAAAGGAAAGAGGTTGGAATGGACAATTTACTACGCTGCAAACTTCAATTGTTGACCAAAACACCAATCCTAAGAATTAACAGCCCAAAAAAGGATTTTGTGGTTTGCACAGATGCCTGCAAGGAAGGACTTGGTGGAGCCTTGATGCAGGAAGGCCAAGTAGCCGGTTATGAATCTTGGAAGTTGAATGAACATAAGCATAACTATGTGACTCATGACTTGGAGTTGGCTTCCATCGTCCACAGATTGAAAATTTGGAGACACCACCTCCATGGTAGAAAATTTATTCTGATGACTAATCATGGAGGGTTGACATATTTTTTTCGATCAATGTAAATTAAATTCAAGGAAAGCTATAAGATGGTTGGCCATGCTCAACAAATTTGATTTTGAAATCAAATATATAAAATGAAAAGAGAACGGAGTGGTTGACACACTCAATAGAAGAGTGCAAATAAATTGCATGGAAACCATAAGTTCCTATGGGATTTATCTTGAATAAAATATCAAAAACGTTGGTTTGCAACACAAAAAGTATTAACAAGTAAAGAAGAAGCTACAACAAGGTTCTCCAAGAAATGAAGATAAGTACTATTACCTTATAAAAATGTGGTTGATTAAATTCAAAAACATGATTTATGTCCCAAGTAGTAGTGACTTGAAGGGACTCATATTAAGAAAGTTTCATGTGAAGCCATATTGTGGGTAGCTAGGTTTTGTGGCCAGCAACAACCCCCCTTCTTATTTGGTGTTATTACTAATACTAAATAAGTGGGGACCCTTAGTCAAAAATTTAAAAATCAATTAGTGCTTGAATTTCCTTTTTCAATAAAACTTACCATCATAAACTTATGAGAATACCCTTGAAAAATCTAAAAAGCTTAAGTTTTATGATAAAGTAGAATTATTCCTTAGGAAATATCGCATCGCAAAAAGGATAACAGGATACCTCCTTGCAAGCCGAATTCTAAGATTGTGAGATCGCGATACGGGACTACAAACATATATCGCATTGCATGCATCAAAGATCGCTTATGTTGAAAAACTTTAAACCACCGACATGCGATGGCGCATATTGCAAATCGCATTTCACAGAAAACAGATTAACGAAAATTGTCATATGCCACGCTCCTGCGATATTGCGATAATGCGATTTTTCGATTTTGCGATAGAGCAGCAAAGGGATAATGTGATAATGCCATATAGCGAGCTCGCAACCTTGTGATGTTGTGATTCTGTGATATTGCGAAGCAAATCACAAAATCGCTTCATCGCAGATCTTTCGGGCTCGTTGTTCGAAAAAGTATTTTCCATAAACCGAGACCTGGTTATGCGCTTTAATGCTAATTAATGAGTTAGTTGCCAGTCATTAATGGAATATGGTTTCGTGCTTATCGAAGAGTCATTTCACGTAAGGTGGTATATTTTATATGTCTTTGGCATTTAAGACTTTCCCGTCACCTTTCGTTATCATTATCCTCACTTCACTTGTAAATTGCAGGAACGGAGAACAGAGAATGATACAAATCAGTAAGCAGGATACTATGGGAAAGAAAGGCAAAGCTTCGAGTTCTGAAGAGAAAGAAATGGCACCCTTGTATACAGACACCGCCTATAATAGAGACGTTGGTATTTCTACTTGGGAAAGCTTGTATAGTCTAATTGAGGAAGAGAATCCCAGAGTGATGGAGGTTACAGCTACTTCAGGCTCACACGGGTCTTCTGAGGCGTCTATTACAGAGCTAGCTTGTTCGTTCTTACACAGGATAGCGGCGAGGCCCAAAATTCTTCCATACACGGACATGATTAAATGGATACTGGACAGCACTGATATCAGGGATAGACAGTTTAAGACTCAGGGTCAAGGACTCATTGGCTCATTCACTTCACAAGATTTGAGGCTCATGTATCATTTGCCAGAGCCACAGGCGACTTATAACAAACAGTTCATGGAGAAGTTTGCAAAAGAAAATCAAGACCTGGTAGAATGCATCAAAGACTGGTCAAGGAGGGACGAACCGCTAAAAAAGGACAAACATGGTATGTATAGCACTGGTTCTCTCACCTCCCCGTATTGCTTTGCTGCTGCTATGCTCTGTAGACTTTTTGGGAAGCCAAACATTAACAAATTTTCATCTGAATGGCTACCATTATTGGATGCCACCACCAATGCTACTATAGTGGACTGGGCTAAAATATTGTCTGATAACTTAGTCATAACCATTGTAAATTACCGGTCTAAAAGAACTGTTTCTCAGAGAATCTATCCCCCTTTCTACTTATCTGCATATGTGATGGATGCAATCTGTTATATTTCCAAGTTTCCTTTGATGGGTTGGAAATGGATGACTCAAGACCCCTTACCCATTCATATTTATCATAAAGAATTGTGGGATTCTAAGTTCACTCCGTATTTCTACAAGATTTGTCATGGAATCATGCTGCCCATGTACAAAGTATTGTATGATAAGGATGTTCCAAGGTTTTCTCCTGAAGCAGAGGTAGATATACTCCCTGTTGCAAGATGGTTCAAAGAAGAACTGTTTACATATGTTAGGGTATTCAGAAGTCTCACTTCCCCTCACGTCTTACCTTTGTATGTTCCTGATAAACTCTTGGCACGAGAAATTGCTTATCAAACCTGCGGAGAAGGAGGTTTGACTAAAGATTTGAAAGATAAAAAGAAGGTTATTTGGCCACAATTTCCTGTGGCCTGTGGGGCCTTTTCACTATTTGATGTAGGCCATGCATTCAAAGAAGTAAACAACATAACATGTCTACAATTGTTCAAATTTCCAGGAAAACCGTTTGACCCTTATGATATTGCTAAGAATTTCACTACTGCACTCAAAATAAAGGTATTTTCTATAGAAGAAGATATTTTTGATGGCATGTTCCAACAGAAAAGTATGCTTGAAGAAATTGTGCATTCAGCTCAAATGTGATTCCCTCCAACAGAATTTCAGCAGTTCAAGATATATAGGGAAAGGAGGTTAGCTAGTATCTCTGTGGAAAAACTACGCTTGGAACCCATAAGGGAACCAACTCCAAGTATTAGTCTCAGTAGAAGTTCAGGCACAGATATATCTAAATCTAAGACCGGGAAAGAAACATCTGAACATTCCAAGAGATCAGAAAGTGACCATGGTAAAAGAGAGGGGTCAGTAAAGGACACTACCCAATCAAAAGAATTCCCACAACAATAGGCTTTTACCTCCCCACAAATAGATCTTCCCCCTCTCATCATTGAGCCACCATCAGTCAAAACTGAGCTAGATAAAGAATGGGAGACCTTCAATGATTTGATCAATCTTGAAGGACAAGGCACAAAGACACCTGTGAGCAATGTACAGACAACAGAAGATATAGTCACAGGAACAATTAGCAATGTCTGAGATATGGAACATATTCCTATTACCCCATCCTCTGAACGTATACTCAAGATAGAAGAGATTCCTCCTCTTGATATATTTTATAGTTCACAACACAAGGCAGTAGTGAGAAGACAAAGAAACAAAAGAAAACTGGAAAACATGCTCTCTCATGATGCAGAGAAATTAGACGTCCTATGGCAAGATCCTACTACCAATCCCACTGAGAATCTCACCAAATTATCTCAGATCGCAGGAGCATATGCCTCGGCAACTATTGATAAAGCATCTGAGGTACAACAACTGCTAAAAGAAAAGGAAGACCAGATACAAGTTTTGCAACAACAGTTGCAACAAGCCAACACCAACAACGAAGCACAGAAACAACTTGAAAGGCTACAGCAGGACTTCCAACGAATGCAGATAGGCTACCAGAATAGTTTGGCTGAGAGAGAAAAACAGTTACAGGATATGCAGGAGATGCACAAGGATGATCCTAAACTTACATAATTCATCACAGAATCCATTTCCTTGAACGAACAACTACTACAGCAACAGGAAGCATTGAGCCAAAGAATATCACAGTGGAACTCGTATTGTGAAATAAGTGATAAAATCACTAATCAAGTCGTGGATTTATGACATGATTATGATTTAATTGATAAACGAGTTACTGAATATTTTTCCTGGCAAGAAACAGAGGAGGGAAAAAGACCAGGCACACTAATAATAAACGACAATCACAAAGAAATTCTCTTTAACAAATGGGATGCACAACTCAGGAAAGCAGAGCAAGCAGCAGAAGAAGCAGCCACGGCAACAAACAGCGTTATTGACTGTATAAATGAAAATTTGCATAGAGAAAATTTGATCTCAGAAACCACTCCAGGGTATCTACCTAAAGTACAACAACTACAAACAGACTGGAGACAGAAGGCTCAAGAAAAGGCAGAATCAATCCAAAGGTTAACCAAGTTGAATTGGGATTATTACTAGGCATACTTGGTAAAAACACATAGCCAGTGCATGAATCTCAAGTGTATCATCAATTCTGCCGAGAAGATGGCGCCAAGTCTTGCCGATTCTGTTTTCGCAGCACAGCTAAAATCGGAAGTCGGCCAACTGACTCTTCTCAAACAAATGTTGAACGCGTGCGATTTCAAGGAGCAGATACAGAAATAATTAGTTAGTAGTTTTAATTTTAGATTCAGTTTTAGTTTTAATTTTGTTTTATTTTTGCCTAAAATGAGGAAGGTCATTTAAGCTGCATCCTACATTTTTGTAATAAGTTATTTTTAGATTTAGTTAGTAGTATTTAAACCCTTCTCATGCATTTAGAGAAGGGTCTTGAAATTTTTCAAAAACTTATCCCCAGAACATGCACTTTTGTACCCTTTGAGGAGGTTTTGATGAATGAATGGAACAAGATTTATTGATATCTGTATTTGATATCTGCTACTAATGTTGCACTTCTGTACTCTTAGCGGATGTTGGATTGAGAAGAGATAAATCATTATCGCTTGAAGCTCATGAGTAGAACTAGTTATAAATGGTACTTTTATCTCTTAACTGTTTTTGCCTTTGTGTTAAAGTGATATTCAAGTTCAGTTGTTTATATATTGATGCGTGACTATTTGAGTTATCATTTGGCACTTTTGTACAGTGATAGCTATTTATTTATGCTTAATGTATGAGTAGCTTATTATGCGATATGCCTTTCACAACTGTTTCGTCTAACTTTTTATACGAAGTGGTTTATCTGTATTGAATTCTTTTCTCATAATAGTTGAATGATCTTTATTACCAATTGTTATCTGAAATCATTTTAGATCGCATAACAGAAGGATTACACCCCGGGTTAGTGTAGACTTAGATATTTCTGCTTATTAGAATACAATTTGCATGTTATTAGATTAGAGTTAGAATTAGATCATCTCACTTAGGAACTTTTAGAAAGGAAATATCAATTCTTCACACACACACACATAAATTGGGAAACTGGTCCCATATCCCCAGTCGGACCCACTATACCAAATGGAAAAGGAGCTGCTAACCAAGGTCCGGACTGGGTGGGTATCCCCCTTGTTGTAGACCCGATTTTCGGGGCTTCAACATATTTGGTGCTAGAAGGAGGGCCCCGAACTGTGAATGGCAAGCAAGTCTAAATCTAAATACCATTCTGAGAGTAAATCACCCTCACCATCTCCCTCGACTTCTCCATTGCATTTAGAATCTTTAAATCCAGAGCCAGAAGTCACAGGAGCAACAACCGCTGCTACAAACCCTGACATTTCAGAACAATCTACTATTGAACCTCCTGAAGTTGAATCTTTGATTCACAAACTTCAGCGATTTTCTATATCTCCTCAAAAATCTGATAAATCTCAAGGCAGCGTGACTTCGCAATATAACCCTGCTCATCCTCTTACCAGATTAAAGAGCAAAAAATTTAGTGTGCAGCGAACCGAGTTACCTCTACCTACAAGGAAGAGAGCAAGAAAATCTCCTAAAGGGTCCGATAGAGAGACTCTTTCATCATCATCATCCATCTCAACCTCTCCACCATGAAGTCAACCATCCACTCCTCCATTTCAGATCATTGTCCATCAGCCCATCGGTACTCCCAGATCTCCTTCTCAATAATCTGGAGTCGTAATATCCTCATCTTCTCAACCGTAGGGATCATCTTTTGCACTTTCCTCTGTTAATAGATCAGCGATGGCCCAATCTCCATGGAATAACCCAAGGGCAGTCTTAACGCCTGCGCCCTTGAGTTAGTTACCAGCCCATCTTGGAAAATGGCTGCCTAAGTTTAATCCTGAGGTAGGCATGCTAGCAGAAGAACATATAAATAACTTTATGCTATCCATAAATCTTAATGGAGTTACCAACGAAGATGTTGTTGTTCGACTTTTTCCTTATACTCTGCAAGGAACAGCCGGATCATGGTATTTTTCATTACCATCTGGATCTATTACTAGTTGGGAAATTTTCCAAGAACAATTCCTGTCTAAGTTCGGTGATGACAGGTCTACGGCGACATTGATCAACGACTTGTCTAATCTTAGGACCGAGTCAAAAGAACCTATCAAAGATTTCAATTCACGTTTCAATAAATTGTTAAACAAAATTCCTACTGCTTCCAAGCCTAGCGAAGAAGTGCGAAATGAATGGTACATCACTGCTTTACCATCAAACATAGCAATCTTTGCTGATAGGGCTAACAAAACAACTTTAGTTGAAAATATGAAAGAAGCGATAGTAGTAGAGAAATGTATTATAGCCTTAGAAAAGAAAAACGTGTTAGAAGAATGAAATCCCAAGAAGGTTTCTTTCAAGGAAGATCCCAAGAAAAAACAATCGAAAGATCCATTCGATTTAGAAGGGTTACAAAAAGTTTTGAAGACCATGTCTAACGAGATGGTCGACAATAAGAAACAAGTGGCAAAAACTTCTTCTAAAAATCCATACAGACCTTTTAAAAGAAACCCTTCGACCGATTCCAAACCCCCTAATGCTATTGCAAGTGTTGAATCCGAAGAAGAAGAAGAGGAAATCGCTACTAAGGAACATACTGATGAAGAAGAAGTTGTAGAGTTACAAGGTATGTGGGATTTCATCCTCCCAGATGAAGAGGATCAAGAGGCATCCCCGGTTAGTACTCGCAGTAGAAATCAACTTGATCCTCCTCAACCTACACCTAAGCCAAAGAGCGTAATCTTGATGACTAAGGATAAAGTCGCAACCAAGAAAACGACACCTAAAGCGACTCAAACCAGCCCAATCCAAACAGACCCATCAACTCCATCTAAAACACTGATCATTTCAGATGAAATGGAGTATAATATCATATAAGAAATGAAAAGACTAGGGCCAATATCACTTTTTACGAATTGAGCAAGTTAAAACACCAGCAAAAGATACTTTTGAAAGAATTACATGTTGTACCAGTTGCATCTTTGCCCGCCGTTGTAATCTCTCAAGCTTCCCATGACATGGAAAGACCTCCAACTAATGCAATTAATAAAGTTGATCCAAACGATATCGCCTTAATTGGAGGTAGATCGAGATCTCATACTCCCCCATTTCTTCTTACTTATGAAATTTTCAAAAAAAAATTGCATAATTGCTTAGTGGATTCTGGAGCTTCATCAAATATTTTACCAAAGTCAATATGTGCAAAATTGAACATTCAACCACAAAAATCAGCTGTGCACACAGTTCAATTAGATCGATCGCAAGTCGAAGTGATTGGCGAATTAAATCAGGTTACCATAAGGCTATCATCCAACCCAAAGGTATGTCAAGTTATCGACATTTTAGTTGTTGATATTCCGGAATTTTATGGCTTAATTCTTAGCAGAGATTGGTCAGAAAAACTTCATGGATACTTTGTAACTAACTGGTTGCACATGTGGCTCCCTTACAATGGTAAACCAAATCAAATAAAAGTTGAGCGGGAAAGACATCAGAAATACATAGTAACAGAACTGGAGGGAGAAAATGAACGAGTAGCATACAGCAATAACATCATTGGAAACTATTCAGTAGATTCTTTCCTAGGAAATTTTAATGCTCATACCTCACCTTACTTAGGACATTCTATTTTATCTCAAGTAGAAAATTTCTCTCAAACAGATAGTTCTAAATGTATTAAATTTATAAATAGTCTTGTAAATAAATCTTTATTTTGGAAATTATTTTTGACGGTTCTAAGTCTAACGAAGGAGCAGGAGCATGATGTGTGTTAATAAGTCCAGAGGGAGATAAAACTATGCTAACTTGCAGACTCAAATTTGATTGCACCAACAATACCGCAAAATACGAGGCTTTATTCCAAGGGTTATACAAAGCAATCGGATTAGATGTCAAATACCTTCATGTTTTTGGAGATTCTGAAATTGTAATCAGACAGGTACGTAATACTATACATTGTTTATCAGGTCATTTAAAACATTAGAAATCTTTAGTTCAAGATCTGACTGAACACTTTATAGCATTTAATATTTCATCAATTCCCAGACTCCGGAATGCTAGTGCAGACCTCTTAGCTAACATAGCTTCCAAGCTCATTCCTTCAGAAGATTTTAGCCCTGATCGATTTTCAATTGAATTAATTTTTAGACCATCTATTCCTGATAACATTACCAATTGGAGGATTTTCAACGACAATCCTGATATCGTGAGTTTCCTCACATCTGAAGGATCCTACACCAATCAAATAATTGACGAAGACCAACATGACCGACAATTGCAACAAGATAGCTCTAACAATGCCATACCTAAGTCAGTAGTCAAGTTAGAAGACCTTTATGATTTGAAAGATCAGTTTAAAAGATCTACCAATTCAAAACTCCAAAGTTCAACTTTGAACTATGAATTAGTAAATCTAGGAACTGATACCAAACCACAGAATATCAATCTAGGCCTTGGTCTAGCTCCTAAAGAAAAATTAGCGTATATTCGTCTCTTGAGACAATACAAAAGTGTCTTTGCTTGGAATTACGATCAACTCAAAATGTACGACACATCCATCATCCAACATACTATTCCAATGATAGACGAGAAAAACCTATCCAACAAAAGTTGATAAAGATCCATCTCAATCTAGAAAACCAGATCAAATCTGAACTCAATAAGTTATTGAAAGCCAAGATAATTTTTCCCGTTTGACATTCCAAATGGGTTTCCAATATGGTCCCTGTTAGAAAGAAAAATAGAGACTTTAGAATCTACATTGACTTTCGAAATATTAACAAAGCCTGTCAAAAGGATAATTTTCCTTTGCCTCCCATGGAACAAATATTGCAGGTAGTCGCGGGGTCAGAATTAATGTCATTCTTGGATGGATTCTCAGGATACAATCAAGTGTTGGTACATCCCAATGATCAATTAAAAACCACATTCATAACTAAATGGGGCACATACGCATATCAAAATATGCCATTTGGTCTGATTAACGTTGGTGCCACATTTCAGAGAACCATGGACATCGCATTCAAGGGGTTATTTAATAAATCAGTGGTAATCTATTTGGGTGATATAACTGTATATTCCAAGAAACAAAACAATCATCTTACAGATTTAAAACAAATCTTCCAACGTTGTCAAAGGTATGGAATTTCACTTAACCCCAAAAAATCATTTTTCACATTAAGTGAAGGAAAACTTCTCAGATTCATAGTGTCAAAATATGGAATTCACATTGATCCTGACAGAATCAAGGAGATTTCCGCAATACCCCTACCTCACAACAAGAAAGCCATGCAATCTTTTCTTGGCCAGATTAACTTTGTAAAGAGATTTGTTCCAGATTTTTCAAGAATCATGTCTCCTTTACAAGCAATGATTAAAAAGAATTCAAACTTTAAATGGGGCCAAGATGAACATGAGGCATTCAATCTGATCAAACAAGCAATTGGTAATGCTCCATCTTTAGCAACTCCAAATTTTTCCAATCCTTTTATTTTATATACATTTGCCTCTAATAGATCATATGCTACGATACTCACTCAAGCAAATCAAGAAAAGGCAGAAGCCCCAATTGCTTTTTTCAGTTCCAATTTACAAGGGGCTGAGTTGAATTATTCAGAAGTGGAGAAACAAGCTTATGCTGTTTTCAAAGCAATTAAATATTTCAGACCTTTTTTACTCAAAACATATACAAAAATCATAGTATCGTTTCCAACGGTAAGAAATCTTCTAGTACAGAAGGATGTGGGTGAGAAAAGAGCCAATTGGGTTACTGCCTTACAGGAATATGACGTAGAAATCAAACCAGCAAGTATTGTAAAAGGTCAAGGATTTTGCAAAATGCTGGCCAGAGCATCGCTTATGTCCGAAATTCCATCTCCAGAGATACAAATGTAAGAGGTAAGCTTAAACGATGTTGAGTCAATATATGTTGATATCATTTATTATTTAAAGAATGGATACACTCCTTCAAACCTCGATCATACCAAGAAAAGAGCTCTAAGGTTGAAATCCAAACAATATCAGCTCGTGAACGATGTTCTTTTTAGAATAAATTATGATTTTGTTCTCCTTAGATGTCTTGAGAAATCTGAAGCTGAAAAAGTCTTGCAGGAACTCCACGATGGGCCAACAGGCGGACACTATGTTGGAGACGCTACTTCTCATAAAATCTTACGCGCAGGCTATTACTGGCCCACATTATTCAAAGACTCACATAACTACGTAAGGAAATGTCAAGTCTATCAAACCGCTGTTGGGAGACAAAAGAAACCATCCTTGCCACTACAACCAGTTAACATTGAGCAACCTTTCGATCAATGGGGATTGGACATAATAGGTGAGATCGTTCCTCACTCTTCTAAACAGCATAGATATATCCTTACAACAACAGATTACTTTACTAAATGGGTAGAAGCAGTTCCACTCAAGACGGTTAATGTTGAAAATATCATCGAGTTCATAGATCAGTTCATAATCACCAGGTTTGGGTTGCCTTCTGCTTTAATGTTTGATAATGCATCATATTTTTCTGGTAATGCAATGACTGAATTTGCACTCAAAAGGGGTTTCAAGCTTAAATACTCTGCCAATTATTACCCACAAGGGAATGGGTTAGCTGAATCTACAAATAAGAATTTAATCAGAATCATTAAGCGAACCATTGATCAAAATCATAAAAATTGGCATAAGTCTTTAATATATGCTTTATGGGCAGATTGAATAACGCAGAAAGCCTCCATTGGCACTTCTCCCTTTAATTTAGTTTATGGGAAAGAAGTGGTTCTTCCAACTCATTTGGCAATTCCCTCTTTAGCCTTGGTTCAATATATTGATGAAGCACCAACTTCTTCCTTACAACTAAGGAATCTATAAATAATTAAGTTAGAAGAACAACGAGAACATGCCAAAATAACTCACGCTCATCATCAAGCATTGGTAAAAGCTTATTTTGATTTAAACATGATATCCAGAAAAGACTTTCAGGTGGGAGATCTAGTTTTAAAATGGGACAAGGCCCATGAGGAAAAAGGGAAACATACAAAATTTCAAAGAATGTGGCTTGGCCCTTGTCAAATCATAGAAGTCATAGGTCCGTCCACTTTTATGTTACAAGATTTAACAGGAAAAATAGATTCTCTACCTGTTAACGGACAGATCCTCAAAAAATATTTTCCATAGGAGATCATCCTTCTATTTTGTAGATTAGCTTTTATTGCCATAATAAAACCGGTTGTAAATGGTTACGTTTGAGATTTATGAAAAAGACACAAATTCTCTTTTAGATTTTGTTTTTTCACTTGTATAAATAGAATTCTTTTAGAAAATTGATCATTATTATTGAAAGATACAGTTAAAGACTCTAGGCCTAGAAATGATACTAGTTTCGACTTTGTAAATTTTGATGAAAAGCAACCTTTAGTGGGAAATTGTTTTATATCAATCCAATGAAAGGTATCAATAACAAAAACAAAGATTCTCTGTAGAAAAGCTCTTTCCAAAAACTCTACTATTGTCGTCTAGAGCCATCTTAAGGAAACAATGACTTCCTCCCCACCTAGGAAACTACAATGTTCAAAGAATGATCCAAAGATACACTTTAACTTAAAGAGTAAGAGGTCTCATCACGAGCCGACTTATCATGATCATAGATATTATAGCTTGCTGACTTTGCCAATACTGCATACCACAACAGGGCAATGACTTAAGATTGTTGCAATCAAAAGACAAGGGGTCTCATCACGAGCCAGCTTGTTCAGCAAAGCTATAAATCAGTGAATGACTGTGTCATAAATTGGCTACCAAACCAAGACATTGTTCTTTAAGGGTAAAAAAGAAAATGAAAGCAATAAGTGTGGATATGGATTTCTCTTTGAAAATTGTAAATTTCTCTAAGTAGGATACAGGATCATTGTTGGGTAATAGGTAACCCTGTCGAAGCTATAAACGCCTGCTAGTAGAAGAGGCTCTACCTACGACAAATGAGCATATTCAAAACCGATTTACAGAGAAGGCTTTGATTTTATCTTTATAAACCAAGTAATGACTGATGTAGATACAAGGACTAGCTTGAGGGAGTAAATAATCAAAGGTGAAAATAGAAGAAACAAAATATCATTGGCAGGTAAAAGCATAATGTACTTGGTCTTTCTATAATAAAGTTTAATTTTCTGGAAAATTTTCTATTTTGGAAGTTTAGAAAATTCAAAAGAAAAGCAGAGATAATTGGTTCTTCCAAGTGAATCGCCAATTGTTGTGGCCAGCAACAACCCCCCTTCTTATTTGGTGTTATTACTAATACTAAATAAGTGGGGACCCTTAGTCAAAAATTTAAAAAACAATTAGTGCTTGAATTTCCTTTTTCAATAAAACTTACCATCATAAACTTATGAGAATACCCTTGAAAAATCTAAAAAAGCTTAAGTTTTATGATAAAGTAGAATTATTCCTTAGGAAATATCGCATCACAAAAAGGATAACAGGATACCTCCTTGCAAGCCAAATTCTAAGATTGCGAGATCGTGATACGGGACTACAAACATATATCGCATCGCATGCATCAAAGACCGCTTACATTGAAAAACTTTAAACTGCCAATATGCGATGGCGCATATCGCAAATCGCATTTCGCAGAAAACAGATTAATGAAAATTGTCATATGCCACGCTCCTGCGATATTGTGATATTGTGATTTTGTGATAGAGCGACAAAGCGATAATGCGATAATGTGATATAGTCAGCTAGAAACCTTGCAATGTTGTGATTCTACGATGTTTCGATTCTGCGATATTACGAAGCAAATCGCAAAATCACTTCATCGCAAATCTTTCAGGCTCGTTGTTCGAAAAAGTAAATTCCATAAACTGAGACCTGGTTATGCGCTTTAATGCTAATTAATGAGTTAGTTTCCAGTCATTAATGGAATATGGTTTCGTGCTTATCAAAGCGTCATTTCATGTAAGGTGGTATATTTTATATGTCTTCGGCATTTAAGACTTTCCCGTCACCTTTCCTTATCATTATCCTCACTTCACTTGTAAATTGCAGGAATGGAGAATAGAGAACGATACAAAGTAGTACGTAGGATACTATGGGAAAGAAAGGCAAAGCTCTGAGTTCTGAAGAGAAAGAAATGGTGCCATTGTATACAGACACCACCTATAATAGAGACGTTGGTATTTCTACTTGGGAAGGCATGTATAGTCTACTTGAGGAAGAGAATCCCAGAGTGATGGAGGTTACAGCTACTGCAGGCTCACAAGCGTCTTCTGAGGCATCTATTACAGAGCTAGCTTGTTCGTTCTTACACAGGATAGTGGCGAGGCCCAAAATTCTTCCATACACGGACATGATTAAATGGATACTGGATAACACTTATATCAGGGATAGACAGCTTAAGACTCAGGGTCAAGGACTCATTGGCTCATTCACTTCACAAGATTTGAGGCTCATGTATCATTTTCCAGAGCCACAGGCGACTTATAACAAACAGTTCATGGAGAAGTTTGCAAAAGAAAATCAAGACCTGGCAGAATGCATCAAAGACTGGTCAAGGAGGGACAAACCGCTAAAAAAGGACAAACATGGTATGTATAGCACTGGTTCTCTCACCTCCCCGTATTGCTTTGTTGCTGCTATGCTCTGTAGACTTTTTGGGAAGCCAGACATTAACAAATTTTCATCTGAATGGCTACCATTATTGGATGCCGCCACCAATGCTACTGTAGTGGACTGGGCTAAAATATTGTCTGATAACTTAGTCACAGCCATTGTAAATTACCGGTCTAAAAGAACTGTTTCTCAGAGAATCTATCCCCCTTTCTACTTATCTGCATATGTGATGGATGCGATCTGTTATATTTCCAAGTTTCCTTTGATGGGTTGGAAATGGATGACTCAAGACCCCTTACCCATTCATATTTATCATAAATAATTGTGGGATTCTAAGTTCACTCCGTATTTCTACAAGATTTGTCATGGAATCATGCTGCCCATGTACAAAGTATTGTATGATAAAGATGTTCCAAGGTTTTCTCCTGAAGCAGAGGTAGATATACTCCCTATTGCAAGATGGTTTGGAGAAGAACTGTTTACATATGTTAGGGTATTCGGAAGTCTCGCTTCCCCTCACATCTTACCTTTGTATGTTCCTGATAAACTCTTGGCACGAGAAATTGCTTATCAAACCTGCGGAGAAGGAGGTTTGACTAAAGATTTGAAAGACAAAAAGAAGGCTATTTGGCCACAATTTCCTGTGGCCTGTGGGGCCTTTTCACTATTTGATGTAGGCCATGCATTCAAAGAAGTAAACAACATAACATGTCTACAATTGTTCAAATTTCCAGGAAGACCGTTCGACCCTTATGATATTGCTAAGAATTTCACTACTGCACTCAAAATAAAGGTATTTTCTGGAGAAGAAGATCTTTTTGATGACACGTTCCAACAGAAAAGTACACTTGAAGAAATTCTGCATTCAGCTCAAATGTGATTCCCTCCAGCAGAATTTCAGCAGTTCAAGATATATAGGGAAAGGAGGTTAGCTAGTATCCCTGTGGAAAAACTACGCTTGGAACCCGTAAGGGAACCAACTCCAAGTATTAGTCTCAGTAGAAGTTCAGGCACAGATAGATCTAAATCTAAGTCCGGGAAAGAAACATCTGAACATTCCAAGAGATCAGAAAGTGACCATGGTAAAAGCGAGGGGTCAGTAAAGGACACTGCCCAATCAAAAGAGTTCCCACAGCAACAGGCTTTTACCTCCCCACAAATAGATCCTCCCCCTCTCATCGTTCAGCCACCATCAGTCAGAACTGAGCTAGATAAAGAATGGGAGACCTTCAATGATTTGATCAATCTTGAAGGACAAGGCACAAAGACACCTGTGAGCAATGTACAGACAACAGAAGATATAGTCACAGGAACAATTAGCAATGTCTCAGATATGGAACATATTCCTATTACCCCATCCTCTGAACTTATACTCAAGATAGAAGAGATTCCTCCTCTTGATATATTTTATAGTCCACAACACAAGGCAGTAGTGAGAAGACAAAGAAACAAAAGAAAATTGGAAAACGTGCTCTCTCATGACGCAGAGCAATTAGACGTCCTATGGCAAGTTCCAACTACCGATCCCACTGAGAATCTCACCAAATTATCTTAGATCGCAGGAGCATATGCCTCGGTGACTATTGATAAAGCATCTAAGGTACAACAACTACTAAAAGAAAAGGAAGACCAGATACAAGTTTTTCAACAACAGTTGCAACAAGCCAACGCCAACAACGAAGCACATAAACAACTTGAAAGGCTACAGCAGGACTTCCAACGAATGCATATAGGCTACCAGAACAGTTTGGCTGAGAGAGAAAAACAGTTGCAGGATATGCAGGAGATGCACAAGGATGATCCTAAACTTATAGAATTCATCACAGAATCTATTTCCTTGAATGAACAACTAATACAGCAACAAGAAGCATTGAGCCAAAGAATATCACAGTGGAACTCTTATTGTGAAATAAGTGATAAAATCACTAATCAAGTTGTGGATTTACAACATGATTATGATTTAATTGATAAACGAGTTACTGAATATTTGGCCTGGCAAGAAACAGAGGAGGGAAAAAGAGCAGATGCACCAATAATAAACGACAATCACAAAGAAATGCTCTTTAACAAATGGGATGCACAACTCAGGAAAGCAGAAGAAGCAGCCACGACAACAAATAGCGTTATTGACTATATAAATGAAAATTTGCATAGACAAAATCTGATCTCAGAAACCACTCCAGGGTATCTACCTAAAGTACAGCAACTACAAACAGACTGGAGACAGAAGGCTCAAGAAAAGGCAGAATCAATCCAAAGGTTAACCAAGTTGAATTGGGATTATTACTGGGCATACTTGGTAAAACCACACAGCCAATGCATGACTCTCAAGTGTATCATCAATTCTGCCAAGAAGATGGCGCCAGCTCTTGCTGATTATGTTTTTGCAGCACAGCTAAAATGGGAAGTCGGCTAGCTGACTCTTCTCAAACAAATGTTGAACGCGTGCGATTTCAAGGAGCAGATACAGAAATAATTAGTTAGTAGTTTTAATTTTAGATTCAGTTTTAGTTTTAATTTTGTTTTATTTTTGCCTAAAATGAGGACGGTCATTTAAAATGCATCCTACATTTTTGTAATAAGTTATTTTTAGATTTAGTTAGTAGTATTTAAAACCTTCTCATGCATTTAGAGAAGGATCCTGAAATTTGTCAAAAACGTATCCCCATAACATCCACTTTTGTACCCTTTGAGGAGGTTTTTATGCATGAATGGAACAAGATTTATTGATATCTGTATTTGATATCTGCTACTGATGTTGCACTTCTGTACTCTTAATGGATGTTGGATTGAGAAGAGATAAATCATTATCGCTTGAAGCTCATGAGTAGAACTAGTTCTAAATGGTACTTTTATCTCTTAACTATTTCTGCCTTTGTGTCAAAGTGATATTCAAGTTTCATTGTTTATATATTGATGCGTGAATGTTTGAGTTATCATTTGGCACTTTTGTACAGTGATAGCTATTTATTTATGCTTAATTTATGAGTAGCTTATTATGCGATATGCCTTTCACAACTGTTTCGTCTAACTTTTTATACGAAGTGGTTTATCTGTATTGAATTATTTTCTCATAACAATTGAATGATCTTTATTACCAATTGTTATCTAAAATCATTTTAGATCGCATAACAGAAAGATTACACCCCGGGTTAGTGTAGAATTAGATATTTCTACTTATTAGAATGCAATTTGCATGTTATTAGATTAGAGTTAGAATTAGAGCATCTCACTTAGGAACTTTTAGAAAGGAAATATCAATTCTTCATACACACACACATAAATTGGGAAACTGGTCCCATATCCCCAGTCGGACCCACTATACCAGACGGAAAAGGAGTTGCTAACCAAGGTCCGGACCGGGTGGGTTTCCCCCTTGTTGTAGACCCGATTTTCGAGGCTTCAACACTAGGATATCAAAAGACTAGCAATCGTCAAGAAATTTTTTTGGTGGTCGAATTTGAAAAGAGAGGTAGCTAATTGCATCTCCAAATTCATGGAATGCCAACATATGAAGGTTGAATGAAAGCACCCAACTGGCTTATTACATCCTATTCCCATCCCACAATGGAAGTGGTAAGTGATTTCCATGGATTTTATCACAGGACTACCAAGGACTCCAAAGCACCATGATGCAAACATGTTAGTGTTCGACAAGTTGAGCAAGGTGGCTCAATTCATGGTTGTTAAATCTACAAACTCAACTAGCGAAGTGGATCAAGTCTTCATAAGGGAGATTGTGAGATTGCATGGAATTCCCAAGAATATTATCACGAATAGACATGCCAAGTTCACTTCTAGGTTTTGGAGAGAATTATTTACATGCTTGGGAATAGAGTTGGAATTAGCAAAACATATCATCCTCATGTTGATGGCAAAAAAGAGAGGACAATAAAAATTCTTGAAGACATGCTAAGAATGTATGTAATGCACCAACCCAAGAAGTGGGAAGAGTACCTTCCATTTGTGGAATTTTCATACAATAATGGGTATCAAGAGTCACTGAGAATGAGCCCATTTGAAGAACTTTATGGGAGAAGTCGTAACATTCTTATCAGCTAGAGCGATCCAGTGAATAGGATCCTTATTGGGCTTGATATGTTGAAAGAAATGGAGTAAGAAATGCAAACCATCAAAAGAAATTTAAAAGTGGAAAAGGATAGGCAGAAGAGTTATGCAGATCAACATAGAGTTCGCAAGGAGTTCCAAGTTGGGGAACACATTTTCTTGCAAGTTAGACCCAAGAAGATCTCCTTGAAATTTGGGTCTTGCACCAAGTTGGTGCCACAATTTTGTGGGCCATTTGAAGTGCTTGAAAGAATAGGGTTGATGGCATACCATTTGGATTTTCCTCCATCAATTAGAGTGCATTATGATTTCCATGTTTAATTTCTTAAAAGATATGTGCAGGATGTTAATCATGTAATTTATTGGTCTATGTTATAGGTAGAACCAGAGGGAGAGTTCCAACTGAAACCTCTATGCATCTTGGATCGGGGGCATATCACGCTCGAGAAACAAACAATAGAGAAAGTCAACGTGCAGTGGAGTAACTTTGGGCCTAAGGAATCCACATGGGAAATGGCTGACCAGATGAGGGAAACATATCCTTTCTTATTTTCTATATAGAAACAATTGTAAATACAATGTAAATGTTTAAGTATGGGGGATTTACGCAGTGCATTATATTAGATATCATTTTTTTGGGATTCAACTGCGTTAAGTAAGTCATTCAAACGTATGACCATTTCCATGAGAGGTAGTCGTAACTGACTAATTTCTCATGATTTTTGAATAGTTCACTTAGCACTCATTGCATCGGGTGATGCTCACAGGGGTGAAGAAGTGGGATTGAAACTAGTGAAATGTGGAGAACGAATCACATAGCATCAATCATCACTTCCGGGGCTTGCACCCGGTAACCAGGACTTCCCAGGAGGTCACCCATCCCAGAACTCCTCTGGCTCAAGCGCGCTTAACTGTGGAGTTTTCCCCACAATCAAGCCCACTTAGCTTGCTACCCCATTTTCAAAAACCTTAGCAAGTATTGTGCCTCATGAACCATTCAAGTAGAGATCCCTTAACTCTTTTTGAATTTAAGTATGGGGGATTTACGCAGTGCATTATATTAGATATCATTTTTTTGGGATTCAACTGCGTTAAGTAAGTCATTCAAACGTATGACCATTTCCATGAGAGGTAGTCGTAACTGACTAATTTCTCATGATTTTTGAATAGTTCACTTAGCACTCATTGCATCGGGTGATGCTCACAGGGGTGAAGAAGTGGGATTGAAACTAGTGAAATGTGGAGAACGAATCACATAGCATCAATCATCACTTCCGGGGCTTGCACCCGGTAACCAGGACTTCCCAGGAGGTCACCCATCCCAGAACTCCTCTGGCTCAAGCGCGCTTAACTGTGGAGTTTTCCCCACAATCAAGCCCACTTAGCTTGCTACCCCATTTGCGAAAACCTTAGCAAGTATTGTGCCTCATGAACCATTCAAGTAGAGATCCCTTGACTCTTTTTGAATTTCATTTTTTTGGGATTCAACTGCGTTAAGTAAGTCATTCAAACGTATGACCATTTCCATGAGAGGTAGTCGTAACTGACTAATTTCTCATGATTTTTGAATAGTTCACTTAGCACTCATTGCATCGGGTGATGCTCACAGGGGTGAAGAAGTGGGATTGAAACTAGTGAAATGTGGAGAACGAATCACATAGCATCAATCATCACTTCCGGGGCTTGCACCCGGTAACCAGGACTTCCCAGGAGGTCACCCATCCCAGAACTCCTCTGGCTCAAGCGCGCTTAACTGTGGAGTTTTCCCCACAATCAAGCCCACTTATCTTGCTACCCCATTTGCAAAAACCTTAGCAAGTATTGTGCCTCATGAACCATTCAAGTAGAGATCCCTTGACTCTTTTTGAATTTCATTTTTTTGGGATTCAACTGCGTTAAGTAAGTCATTCAAACGTATGACCATTTCCATGAGAGGTAGTCGTAACTGACTAATTTCTCATGATTTTTGAATAGTTCACTTAGCACTCATTGCATCGGGTGATGCTCACAGGGGTGAAGAAGTGGGATTGAAACTAGTGAAATGTGGAGAACGAATCACATAGCATCAATCATCACTTCCGGGGCTTGCACCCGGTAAATGTTGTATAGAGTTGCATATATAAAGCTCCATAATCAACAAATTTTGGTCTAAAGCATGTTTTTTTGTATATGGTTATTGAACACCGAGGACGGTGTTCCCTCCCAAGGGGGATGGGAATGTGACATCCCTTCGTTAATATTTCTCTCATTGTAAATAATTGTAATTATTTAAAAAGGATAAGAGAAAAAGGGACACAGATTCCATTGCTTGAGGGAATTTTTGTCTTAAATATCAGTCCTGGTTGGCTGAGTGGTTTTAAATGGGTTAATTCTGCCATAAATTAACTGAAATAGGAGAGTATAGGACCAAGTGTCCTTTAACCCAAATAGAAAGAAAGAAAAGGATAAAAACTTATAGGAAACATAGGTTGTGTTGTCCTAAGTGGCTGACAGACATGGATCTAGAAGGAAGATGGATGGTTAGTTTGTTTGGGGGAACAAGATACATTCTCATAGACACACAAGGAGAACAAACTCTCCAATTCTCTCGCATGCAAAGGCATTGTAAGAGAACACGAAAAGAACATTGTTGTAAGAAAAAGTCCTCCAAGGGTGGAGGCGAGAGCACAAAGAGAGCAATAATCATAATTCATTATTGTTAAGCTTTGAATAGATTAAAACCAACTAAAGAACCCTCACATAGGCTTGTTGGGTGAAACCATTGTAGACAGCCATGGCTACCTTGTAAGGCTATAGAACCCACTGTAAGCTTGTGGATTGATGAACCTACTAGATTGGAAAGAGACATTCACGTGCTTGTGAGGGCTGATGAACCACCAAGAGTTTCCTTGGGGCTAAAACTTTAGTGTTTGAATCACTAATGAACCACCTTGAGAGTGATATCTTTACTCATTTGTATCTTATCCACTAATGAACCTTCCCTTATTGTGGACTCTCTTCTCTTGAAAGTGAGTTGAAACTCCATGTACTGTGGATCCTTGCGTGGATGTTAATCATGTTTAAAAAGTCTGAAAAGATTGAGTGGAAGCTTGTGTAGTTGGTGGATGAAGGTAGAGTGGCCATGTGAAATCCTATTTCAATTTTTTTAATTGGTTGAAGTTTCCCTTGGAATCACTCCACCTCAAGATTTGTGATATGGCTCAGGGGTGACAACTACAAGTAATAGTGGTTGTAGCTTGTGTATGGTTGGGTGGAAAGTTGAAGTCCCACTCTCAGTTTCCAACTTATTTCCACAAAATTTAAGTATTTAATTATGCACCTCATGTTTGAATGATAGGTACATGTTTATCATGTCAGATAAAATCTTAAGTTGGTTTTGAGTAATGTGAATTCCTGAGAAAGTGTGGAATGTGGATTCCTGAGTTATTTTGCTAATGAAGGGTTGAAACTCCCATGCACTCCTGAGAGATTGAGTCTTGGTGTCTCCATTCTTGAGCAGATGGATACTTACATGTTATTATTTGAAATTCCTGTGTAGTTATGGGATGTTGACTCGCTTTTCTCGATCTACATAAGATTTGTTTTTCCATGTTTTCTTTTGGGCATAAAATTCATGTTAATGGCTAGAATGTGTCAATTGTGTCAATATGTTGATGGGTCTAAGTTAATACCTTGTACATATTACGTTAATAGTGAAAGATTTTTTTGAGAAGTAATGGATGATTATGCGAGGATTTGGAAATTGTTTTGGATTTCCCTGAGATTCTTGGAAGTGCACATAGATGCACATTTCCTATGTATTTTTCCAAGCATGATCATGACTGAGTTCATACTCGTCTCAATGGATTATGAGGGTATAAATTAGTGTACTACAACGAAGCATTGTTGATGTACCTAAGCATGTAGATTCATGGTTTCTTTGGCCATGGTGCACCGAAAGAGAGGTGAAGGATTTGGTACCTTCA
Source organism: Pinus tabuliformis (assembly GCA_031772625.1). Lineage (NCBI taxonomy): Eukaryota > Viridiplantae > Streptophyta > Pinopsida > Pinales > Pinaceae > Pinus > Pinus tabuliformis. The sequence continues at coordinate 964,451,241 of CM062809.1, read as the reverse complement.
CCCTCAATTTTGATAAGTTTCAATATTAACAAGGCAATCAAGACGTGAAGGCCTCGGGCCTTGGCGATTTTTCAAAGAAATTGTTAACACCTAATCATTAGGAATGGATGAATAAGTGAAATTGATGTAAATAAATAATAGAGAATATGAATAGTCACCAGGAGATCAAATGAACAGTCTCTCCCTCATGTATATAATAAAGACCAACCTGAATGAAGATCAACAAATTGTTTTTGATGAGTTAATGCCTAGTCTGACATGGTATCAGAGCCAACTCCCGAAATTAGTTTTTGTGTAACTCCTAGTGTCATTTTCCTACCTATATTCTACCTGGTTTCCTGAAGCGTGTTCCAGGCAGTGTCATATACATTTTTTATTTTTAAAATCTGTTGCTGGCCTGCTGTCATATGCGTTTTTTCAAATTTGTGCCCTCTATCAAATCTGCGCCCTTGGGAATCTGTGTTGAGAGTGGGATATGAACCCACGCCATTTCGAACCAGAATGTTGCTGCTCCATGGTTCCGTTGTTGCTCCAACATATGCTGTGTTGAGAGCGGGATATGAACCCACGCTGGTGTGTGAACGCTGAGACCTGGTGTAAACACTGGTGTAAATACGCTGGACCCATTTTCAATTAGAAATTCATTCCATTGCTGCTCCGTTGCTGCTCTGTGAAGCCAGCCTCACGCGTTCCCCGACTCTCTAAGGCGCATGACACTTTCCGGAAGAAAGCTGCCAGACCTTCGCTAGCCAGTCTGCCTGCGTTGAAGTGTGTTTATTCCCAGAGCTGCGTTGAACTGTGGTAATATTCAACTATGGTAATATTCCAATTGCTTCGGCCGAGAGGGTGCTTCCACACAGGAATGAAGAACAGTAGTGCAGCGTAACAACCTTTTGTTTTAAAATTCTCAAGCAATCGACTCTCGTTGTTTTTGCAATATGTTTTAATACATATTAGAAAGCTGTTAGTGTATAATTCTATGTGGTAAAGAACAAAAAAAAAACATGGCGCCAAACATTGAACTGCTAATCTGCGCATAAAATGGAATTCAGTTAATGGTAGAGGGTAATCAGAAAGTTGATAGGATAAATGGATCATTATTTGTTGCAGTGTTGGTCTGCCTAAATGTTGGTTGTGCTCCAAATGGATTGGAACTTGGTTGTCTGACATGATATTATTCATTGTTTTCCAAAAGAAGCATTAAAATATCTGTGCAGCTTGTTTCTTGGTTTTCATAAGAATTCAAAATATTGCTACTACAGTGCATTTTTTTTCCATCAAAAGTAGAAGTATTTTTTTACAGTATGCATTCAATCATATCTATTGTGGGAATAGTTCTCACTGGCAAGGAGAACTATCCTGAGTGGTCCCGGATGATAAAACACACCCTCATTTTCAATGAGTTGTGGAAAGGAGTATGTGTTGGAGATAAAGACAAAGAGCCAGAACAACCTACCTCAGACAAAGAGCTCGCCATTTGGGAAAATAAGAACAGCAAAGCCTATGCATTAATTGTAGCATCTGAAAGTGAAGAGGTGAGTCGCCATATTTCACCATTTTCAACTGCTTTCGAAGCCTTACAAAAGCTTAAATAACTCTATGACTCACATTCTGCACTTGAATTTGTTCAACTCATGATTAAACTCTTCACTCTTGAATTGCAAAATAATGATCCTCTTGCTCTTGCATCCGAAGTAAAATCTATAATGCATGATATCAAAGCCACTAAGGTTGAATTAGATATTCCTCTTATCGTTTTTCTCAAGGTACTTTATCCTACTTACTCCAATTATCTTGAGTCATTGCAAGCAAATGGAAATCTCAAAGATATTACCTTTGACTCTCTTGTGAAAAAAATTGTTGAAAGAGAGAAAGCTTTTGGAAAGAAGACAACTCCTGAATCTTCTGAAGAGGCTGTGTGCCTTTCTCATAAAGAAAATAATCATACTCAAGATTTTTCCAAAGGAAGAGGTGGTCGAAGAGGAAGAGGAAGATATTTCAGAGGCAGGGGGGCAGACACTCTCAAGGAGAAAAGGTAGATTTGCACTGCATACATTGCAAAAGAAATGGATAACATGATGCCTCTACATGCAAGTTACCTTGGGACAAAATTGAGCAGTAAAGAAACCAATAGAAAGGTAAAACTAATGACACAGAAAAAGGTAAAGCACCTGAATCCGCTCATTATGTTGTGGCACAATGTAATATCGAAGTAAATGAAGACTTATTTAATGCTTCACTTGCTTCTTGGAAAAATGATTAATTGCTTGATTCAGGGGCAACTTGCCACATGACTCATAGAAAAGATTTTTTTGAAAAATTTACCGACAATGTTGATGGAGCAGCACACTTTGCAGACCAATCAAAAATCAAGCCATCAGGGCTTGGCACAATCAAGCTTAAATTGCCTAGTCTTCCAGACTTTCTTTTGAATCATGTTCTATATCTCCCACAGCTGAAGAGAAACTTGTTGTCCTTGGTCCACATCTTCTAGCAAGGTTAGTCCATTCATATGTTTGATGGCAAGCTTGAGGTGAGAAAAGCATCTGACCACTCACTTGTCATGAGGAGAATAGAAGAAGAAAGGTTTCTCAAGCTACAAGGTACCTCTGCTCATGCACAACATTTGCATACAATTCTCATTATGAAGAAGGTACACTTCCATCAAGTTTATTATGGCATGCTAGATTTGGACATTTGAACTATGACAGCCTCTGCTTGTTGAAGAAAAATGGTGTTGCTGGTTTTCCTACAATTCCTAGGAAACTTAAACATTGTGATGCTTGCATTCTAGGAAAGCATAGCAAATAGTCTTTTCATGATTCACATTCAAGAGCACATAGAAAACTTGAACTCATTCATTCATATTTATGTGGTCCAATGCCTGTTCCTTCTGCAAATGGAAATAAATATATGATGACATTTATTGATGACTACACCAGAATGTGTTGGGTTTATTTATTGAAGAACAAATCTGATGCTTTTCAAACATTCAAGAACTTTCATACATGGATTGAAAATGATGCACAATCTCATATTGGCTCTATTTGCACTAATAATGGAAAAGAATACACTTCAAATGAATTTGAAAACTATCTTCGCCAACATGGGATCAAACATCAAACAACTGTGCCTTATAATCCCCAACAGAACAGTGTAGCTGAAAGAATGAATAGGACAATCTTAAATATGGTACGCTCAATGATGTTTATCAAAAATGTATAATTGATGTTTTGGGCTAATGCAGTTCTATGTGTTGTACATATAAAGAATAGATGTCCATCTAATGCTATTAGAAACAAGACTCCAAATGAAATGTGGTATGGGCACGTTCCTTCGGTAAAGCATCTCAGGGTCTTTGGTTCCACCTGTTATGACTTGATACCAAAGGTACATAGAAACAAACTTGGTGCAAGAAGTTGTAAGTGTATCTTCCTGGGGTATTCAAACACCTCCAAATCATACCATCTCTATGATGAAGTCAATAAAAAGTTTGTTGTATCTAGAGATGTAATCTTTCTTGAATCATCCAAAACTGACAATGTTGTTGACTGGCAACTTGATCGCTTGGATAGATTCGCAAATGCAAAATCATTTCAAGAATTTGATAATTAGATTCCACATCTTGAAGGGGAGATTCCTATACTAGATCAACATGTGGAATCTTCTTCTAAAGAACTCTCTCCCCCACATGAAACTCCAACAATGGATGATGCTTTACGTGATGTGATTGTTAGAATTGGGAGACTCAATCTTGATTCAGTCCCAACTCAATCAATGAAGCAGCCTGGACCATCTAAGAAAGGTCCCCCAAAGTGTCTGGTAAAGACACTTGAAAGTGTTCATCCTGAAGAGGTTGGAAAGACAAGAACTAGAAATTCAAACTGGCAAAATGGAGGTGATGTACATGACTCTGATTCACCTGTTGATATGGATGTTTCTTATGATTATGAATTGAATTTGTCTACAGATTTCAAACCAACTTCCTTCAAAGAAGTTGCTTCTCATGATGAATGGAAAGAAGCGATGCAAAAGGAGTATGATGCCCTGATAAAGAATGGCACTTGGAAACTGGTTGATCCTCCATTAGGAACCAAACCAATTGGCTGCAAGTGGGTCTACAAGAACAAGTATAAAGCAGATGGCTCACTTAACAAGCACAAAGCCAAGCTTGTGGAAAAAGGTTTTGCACAAAAGGAAGGGGTCGATTATGAGGAGACCTTTTCCCCCACAGCAAAATGGGCTACCATCCGAACATTCTTTGCCCTTGCAGCTCAAAACGGTTGGAAAGTCCATCAAATGGATGTAAAAACTACTTTCTTGAATGGAGATCTAAAAGAGAATGTTTTTATGTCCCATTCGAAAGGATTTACTGTGAAAGGACATGAATATAAAGTATGCAAACTTTTGAAATCCTTGTATGGCCTCAAACAAGCACTGCAAGCCTGGTATGAAAAACTAACTAAGCATCTTCTAAAACTCAATTTCAAACATTATGATCTTGATGATGCAACTTTATTTGTCAAGAAAGTTGGCAAAACATTTGTATATCTTGTGGTATATGTAGATGATCTTTTGACGACAGGGAACAATGAAAGCTATATTCCATCCATAAACAAGGAATTGAGGAAAGGTTTTGAAATGACTGGTTTGGGCTATGTTCATTACTATCTTGGTATTGAAGTAACTCAACATCTAAAGTCCATATTTATTTCTCAAAAGAAGTACATTGGAGATCTGTTGAACAGGTTTGGCATGATAGAATGCAATCCTCTTACTACTCCAATGGAACAAAACTTAAAGCTCACATCCATTGAAGGAAAAGAATTTGAGGATGCAACAAAGTATAGACAGCTTGTAGGAAGTCACAACTACCTAACTACTACCAGACCAGACATTTCGTTTGTTGTTGGATTCCTCTCCAGGTTTATGCAAAAGCCTTGTGAGGGACATTGGTCTGCTGCACAAAGAGTTATAAGGTACTTGAAGGGAACTCAAGACTTTGATCAAATATACACAGGTGGATAACTTCAGCTTGATTGGATACTCTGATTCATACTTCAATGGAGACAAAGAAACTAGGGTATCTACTTCAAGTTATGTTATGAGTCTTGTATCAGGAGCTATCTCCTGGAGATCACGTAAACAATCAGTTCCAGCAGATTCCACAACAGAAGCAGAATATGTGGCAGCAGCTGAGGCAACAAAAGAAATTGTGTGGCTCAAGAAAATTCTTGAATATTTGCAGGTAAAACAAGTACAATCAACTCCACTCATGATTAACAATACCTCATCAATAAAATTGGCCAAGAATCCAAAGTTCCATGATCGAACGAAGCACATTAATACTAAATATCATCTGATTCGACATCATGTTGATGCCAAAACAATCCATCTCCGCCATTGTTCCACTAATGAGCAAATTACAGACATCTTCACTAAAGCGCTTGGAAGAGAAAAGCTTGAAAGATTCAGAATGATGCTTGGACTTACCAACATCCCTTCATATTAAGGGGGGGAATGTTGACACCTAATCATCAGGATTGGGTGAATAAGTGAAATTGATGTAAATAAATAATAGAGAATATGAATAGTCACTGGGAGATGAAATGAATAGTCTCTCCCTCATGTATATCATAAAGACCAACCTAAATTAAGATCAACGAATTGTTTTTGAGGAGTTACTGCTTGGTCTGACAGAAATTAAAAAAAATTCTCTAAGTGAAAGAAATATTTCAAAACAGGCTTGAACTCACCTATAGGACTCGACAAGTTGAGGGTCGAGATAGTTAGACAAAAGGAAGTAGTCGGGTGAGTTTTAATATGACCAAGTGCTGTGCCCGAGTAAATGTTGAGAAACCAAGTATAATGTGTACAAGTACTATTTTTGAAATACTGATAATTTTTTATGAATTATTATGGCTTCTCTTAATCTTTCTTCTTCATCAAATAGTTAACTTCAAAAATTCAACTAATAGAAAAGACAAGAAAGCAGAGATTACAGTCCAAAATAAACAAGAGACACTAGAGATAGGCTAGAGGCCAAGGAAAATCCACAAGGGGAAAACCCAACAATCTTCTTTCCTTAGGAACCAATCCAACAAGAGATATCAAAGTCAATTTATAGTCAAGGTAAAGGCCTCCCTAAGTGTCCAAGTCAACCCTCTATCACAATTGTTAACCACAGAGGTTTGGACTTCACTTATAGTTTCAGATCTCTCTCTATTGCATAGGTCACCAAAATCCCTTTTACTTAGATTAGGATATCTTCCAAGTACCAGTGAACACAAGTTCGAATCTCTCTTTGTTATATGTCACTACAAACCTTTTTACTTAACTATGAATCTATGCCAATCACGACAGATTTGGCTATACTCAAGTGTCACCACATGTTCAGATCTGCTCAAGTAGCACTACAACTTTAGATCTGCTCAAGTGTCACCATAGGTTCAGATCAACACAAGTTCAGACCTTTGTTTTCTCAACTGTTACCACAGACTCAGTCTTTAACCAAATAATTCATACCTCTGTTCACAATATAATACCATCGTCTCGGACTTCTATCAATCACAAAATTTGGATCATAATCCTTGGCCTTCTATCAATCATAGAACTTGGATCACAATCATTGACCTTCTATCAATTATAGAACCAACTCGAACCTCTGTTACCAAGGAATAAATCATAGTATTTGGTATTTTCTTACACTTTATTTATAGGTTTGAATCTCTCTTTTCACAGGTAATATGTCACAGAGTTCAAACCTTTCTTCAAGAAACAAATTACAAAATAATATGTCACTTTTATCTTGCTTATTAACTTAACTCGTGTGCCCAAAATTGTCTCTTTTGTGCTTAGAAAATTTTTTATTGTTGTTATGTGATTTCTACCTTTGAGGAGGATGAAGAGCTTCAATATATGGCCAAACATGAGGCCCAATGGGTGCCAAAGTGGGCAAAGCCGACTTGAGGAGAAGAGAGGTCGACTTGGTTACTTAGGGCTTCGAATAAAATTTAAATCTAACTTTTAATAAATAAATAAAAATTTGAGCATGAATATCACGCTTTCCATGTACATCAATGATAAATATATAAGATGAAGATTGATTGTAGCTACAAACTTCAATAGTAAGGTCCAGCCTACCTCCAAGTCGAGGGTCGAAAGGTCAAGGTAGTTGGGTTGGGGCCATGTGTAGTGGTTTAGGGTTGCCATGGAAGGGTCGACCTCCAACCATGAAGGCTGACGTGTTTCCCATCTAGACTTGCCAAACGAAATCATGCTCAAGTGGGAAGTGTGTGGGGTACCACGTGGCAAGGCCTAATAGGCTAGTTTTTAATCATTCATATCTCTCGATATGGGAGTTATATTGAAGCAAATTTAATATCGTTAGAAAGGTCTTGACAAAACGAATGCAACAAAGTTCCCCGATGGGGGTGATAATGGTGAGGTATAGCTAGAGGCGCATTGGCTCGTGGAGCCAGAGGGGACTACATGTAACACACGAAGTAATTGAAGGGTCATCGGGACCCAAACCCCACTCCTCACGAGCATTACTTAATGCAGCTCAGAGCCAGGAGGGTGGCCATTAGCAAGTGTTGGGTGATGAGGAGAGAGTGTTGGGAGAGGAAGAGTTGTGGGTTGTTTGCGTCCTGGCTCAAGCTATGGCTTGGGGTGGAAGTGCAGGGCGAGAATGTCAAATGTGGCTGGGAGGAGAATTGGCACCTGCAGAAAGCTTGGCCATGGGATCCGAGGGAAGAATTATCTGTCTGGCATGAAAGTTTGTATCGCTTCGGGGCTGGAGAGTGTGGGTGGGGAGAAGCCACTAAGCTCTTCTTGGTTTGGCTCTATCTCTGGTTCGTGGAAGCTCCATTGGAGCATCAGTTTGTTGGGAAGAATGGATTTTGGTGCCTTCTCCATAGTAGCTCACACATAACGGACCCCCGGGACCAATGATGTGCCTCCTTACTACCTGGAAGGTTGCGGATACAGTGTTGGTCGTCAGCACATAGGGATATTCGGATCTAGAATTGTAAGTGGAATTTGATTTTGGTCAATTCAATTTAGAATTGTGAGGTGGGTTTCACAAGGCAGAAAACACCCTCCCCATGGCAGTGCTACTAGTGGTGGTGGTGTTGGCCATATGCCTCGACAATGAGGATGTGCTTGAAGAGGCGGTGTCGACCCACAGGTGGACGAGCGCTAGCACCATGGAGAGCCCAGTTCAGACTCAAAATCGACTAAGAGTCATCACTTCGATGTGGACATTTCCATGACCCTAGGCCACTCTTCGAGCCACGTCGAAGCTCTGGCCACCTTGGAGTCCATCACGGCCCAACTGAACAATATCCAACTCAGCATGGAAACACTGAGGGAATAGAGATATGATGACAGGAATGAATTGGTGGCTTATATCAACGACCTCCAACATATGCAGACTGAGATCTTGGACTCCATAGAAGGTCTTCGGCAGCAGCTCTGGCGCACAAATGACCATCTTCACGCCCTGGAGACTCAGGTGGAACACATAGACTATCACACACATGAGCGGGCCACATTCTTTGTTGCTCCTCCTGCGTTTCCCCCCAACCCTCCTCCTTAATGTGTATTCCTGCGAAATGTATTTTTTCTCCTTTTGTGCTGGCAATAACCAATGACATCGGCTATCTTGGCTTCTTCTCAGGCTTCTTACTGTTCAGAGCAAGGCCCGTGCTAGCTCTTAAGCCTGTGACATTGTATCTTGTTGCAGTGGTGATGTATTTTGGTGGTGTTGTGGTGATGTATTTTGTTGACTTTTCTACTATGATAATATAAAGCTTTTTGCTTTACCGACAAAAAAAAAGATGAATTCAACAAAGTCATCCACATGAGGTTTTGAGGAAGTCAAAAGAGGTCAAAAATTTAGACCCCATTTCCATAATGGGACCTTGGAGGTCAAGTCATCAGAGTAGTTACCTTCTTCTAACCTTAGTAGGGGCTAGGGATAGAAAGGGGTGTGTTACACAATGTGACACGATGCTTTCAATGAGAACTCATAAATGATATGCATTTATTTGACCCTTCACTTCTAAGATGAAACAATATGAAGTAGAATTTCCTTTTCTATAGCATATATGCATCTTTTTACTATTTTTTTTGAAAATATAATGTTATCCAAATACTTTTAATCATTGTACATAGATAACTATTTTCTTAAAACATCTCATTCAATACACTTAAAGAAACCCCATTCATTGCACTTAAAAGAAGTGAGTTAATGCCATTGTCAGTGGAAAATTGGAGATAATGTGCAGACATGCTTGGAAAGCTACATTTCTAGCTCATATCTCAATAGCCTTGGCGACCTACTCATAGTGTAGCTTGAGGAGGTGAGTTTGGTGAAGTTGAGTGTGAGCGCAATCGTTCACACTAGGAGGAACAAGTGGCACATATTTTCGAGTAGGGCAAGGTGGGAAATTAGTAAGGGTTTCATCATTATATTTGTCGAGGATATCACGATTTGGAAATGCAATGATTATGCTATTCAGATCAAGCAAGTCGATAGTGGTGGTAGTGTGATTAAGGATGTGAGGTTTCCTTCAATGTAGGTGATCTATAAACTGTCGTGGATATTCCACTGGACAATTCGTCACAACAGATCTGATAATATTATATTAAAAATCTGAGATTCTACATTATTACAGTTCTATTTAATTTCTATATTTGTAAAATTAACTGTAATTAGTGCATGCATGTAAAAGTAAATAAAGCATAGTCCACCTCGGGTAGCTCAAGTGGTGATGATCGTGAAATGAAGTCTCACCGAACCGGAGATCTTGGGTTCGAATCTTGTGCTAGCCTCCCCTCGTAGCGAGGTGAATAATGGACATGTAAACTCGAAAATAGGAGAGTCTTGCCAAGCTTCCAAACAAAAAATAAATAAAGCAGAGAAGTAGAGAATGGAAAAATAAGCTCACACACACATAATACACAAGATATTCTCTCTAGGAAACCCTTTCAGGAGAAAACCCAACTGGAAGGTGAGGTCGCTTCGCTCTCTTTCTCTATCTGGAAATATTGTTGCAGATACAAAGAATTAATGTTTGTGGCCCTTGGGCTGCTACAATGCATATATCCTCTATGTGTGTTCTACCTCCTATCTCTCCTAGTTATATTTTCTCAACTATGGAACAAAATGCACTCAAGAGAATGGAATGCCTCTTCCTCCTAGTGGTCCGGTTATAACGCAACTCGATAGCCTACTAGTGGTTAAGTTTGACTACATCAACCCTTAACTAGAGTTACAAAATAGACTCTTCTAGAGTCTTTTACATCAAAAACATGTGGCTAGCCCCTTTTCCATGAATAATGGGGGCTGAGATGGCATCCTCCCAAACTATAGTTGTGAAAATAGGAAGGTCAACTTCGGAGTGGCATGAATTTTGCATACGGACTTCGATTGACGTGATTCCTACGCTATTGGAAATATCTCCATGTGTAGAATAGCATGAAAAGGTACTGCACTTAAACGGAAAATTTTTACCCCAAAAAAATGTCATTTGGTGCCTCAAAATGCTCCTAGAAGGTTTCAGACCCCGTTTCACCAAACTGGGTCCTGCCGGTAAAAACGGTCTCGTGAGTTGATTTCTCCATTTTTTCCACTCCAAATGCATCGATATGGATGAAAAAATATATAATGCTCCAATTAGGATCGGTAGGGACAAGATCTGTGACACCCATCGCATGGGGTCTTGGACGAACATCAAGTGCAGTCGTACATTGGGCAGTCGGTTTTTTGACGTTATACTTGACTTTGAGAAGGCGAAGAAAAGTTGTCTATGATTGGTTGGCCATGGTGCATCATCACCTATGGGGAATCGAGCATTCCAATAGTCCATAAAATTGAAGAAATCCTTGAGTTGGGTTCATTCAAGGAATGACAATGAGGTGTATTCTAAGTGATACGAATGAGTTGTTAGTCATGTCCAACTTGTGAGGTCATGCAAGTGTTGCATGTCAAATAAGCTTCTTGAGTGGTATAGGATATTTTAATAGAATGAAAAATATAATAATGTGACACAATGCCTTTGATAAGAACTCATAAAGAATTTGCATTTATTTGACCCTTCACCTCTAAGATAAAACAATATAAAATAGAATTTATTTTCCCACAACATATATGTATTTTTTTACCTTTTATTTTTAAAGATAATATTATTCAAATACTTTTAATCATTGTACTTGGATAATTATTTTCTTACAATATCTCATTCATTACACTTAAACCATCCCATTCCTTACACTTGAAAAGGTGAGTTAATGTGCCATGTGTAACTTTAGGTGTTTTTTTATATGAAATAATAACTAACAAGTAATTCAAAGAGGCTAGTAACTTAAAAGATCTTGTTGAATTAAGAGTGAAAAATTTGAAGGGGTATTTAAAGGATTATATATTCCACACTTAGAACAAACACTTATGATGGTATCATGTTTTTTTAGATTGGTTGTAGAAGAGAAGAATGAGACTATGTATAAGCTATTCTCAATGGAAGTTCTTTATCTTTTTTACTCTTTTAAGAAAACACTTATGGTGGTATCATGTTTTTTTAGATTGGTTGTAGAAGAGAAGAATGAGACTATGTACAAGCTATTCTCAATGGAAGTTCTTTATCTTTTTTACTCTTTTAAGAACTGATTTCCCTAATGACAAACCAATTAGCACAAAATATGATCTATCTCTTTTACATAATTTTAAGTTAGTTTGACATTTCACAATTATGTATACATAGTTTATATATATTTTATAGAAAGTTAAAATTTATTATATTGTTTCTATATTTTTTATAAATAGTAGGAAAATTCATTACATCAATAGGTGTGTTAATTTTAGAATATAATTTTCAAAATTTTAATTTAATTATCAATAATTATTAGGTGGATGGTAGGGATTTAATTTTTGCAAAATACTTTAGAATATTCATAACAATAAACAAATCTAAGGTTGAGATTTATTCCCAAAGTAGTTATGATCATTTTCCCTTTTAATTAAATTGATTAATTAAAAAAGTATCATATGAATAAGTGTTTTTTTTGTAAATTAAAATTTATTAATTTCAAAAAAGCAAATTACATCAAAAAACCAGAAACAACTAGAGTAAAGTCTCTAACTTCCTGGTATTAGATACTAGGATGGTCCAATGGTTTTTTATTTTTTCCCCTTTCTCCTACATAAATCAATCAATCCTTCGGTGTTATCCGTAACAGCTGAAGATATACCCATTTCCTCATTTTTTGAGTAAGTTCCATAGTTGTTGATTCCACCATGTTCATTATTTCTTTCTTGCTCTATGAATGATCATAATCATGAGTGTGCTTCTACCCACAGACCCTCAACACAACTACAGCTTATGCTTTTTCATTGTCATTTACCAGAAGCTTCTTCTATACTAATGGATGAGGCGATACTACTAGGGGCTGGACTGGCTCTGGAGAGGCTAAGTTATCTATGGATGTGTTATGTTTCTGAGAATCATTCTTCTTTTGACCATCATGGTTCTTAGTACCAACTCTTGGCTTTGAGTCCCACCATCCACGACTAGATTTCTTTGGCACTTGGGTAAGGAACACCCCTTTAGAAGGACATGTATTATGAAGGTGCCCGGGTTGTTGGCACCTTCTACACCTGAATGTAGTATTTTCATAATCCAAAGTTTGGGTATACTCCTTACCCTCCCACTTGAGGATGATTTTTTCTAGTAAACCTTAACTGAGGTCCACATCAACACATATGCAGATGAAATTGAGGAACCCTTTTTCCAATATTTTGCTATCTACTTTAATGAAAAACCTATTGAATTTCCAATATCTTCTTGGATCTCTAGCCAGATCCATTAGAGGGGTAAGTTTGAGAGCCTAACCCATACAAGGGCAGGAGTAGACTTCATGGTAAGAGGGTTAAACTTTGAACACCATGGTTGAATCGAAAGACCAACTCTTCCCTAGAAATAGGGTCCCTAATAAAAAACCTTCTATTGATCTTCAAGATTTTTAAAGAAAACCAAAAAATAACCTCTCAAACAAAATATCAACTTTATGTCCTGGGACTAGTTCTAGTGAACCCACCCCCAGAGGGCAAATGTTGAGGGAAAAAATCCATTAAACTGTCATATAATTTCTTATTTTTTATATTTTTCCATCCTTACCTTGATAATAGCATCATTCACCTCAAGCTTTGGGGACTCCGTAGAATGTTCCACCACAAAAGCTTGAACTGAAAGATACTTAGGTGTTTGAGAACTAAGATTTGGCTTTAGGGCATCCTTTAAAGACCTGGACTTTGAAGCTGAGGATGCCCCATTGCCTAGGCTGGTATCGCCTTTCAAACATGAAACTCTAGAGATAGTGGGTTCCCTCTTGATGCCATGATCTCTGAGACCTTTTTCCATCTTTAATTGTATCCCTCCATAAGGAGCTTCATCTCCCCCACAAGGATTCTTGTTCACATGTTTATGTTGTCAACCAGTGTGAACACACATCCACTTCTTTAACCTTGAAGAAAAGAGACTCTCTAGACATGGACCTAACAAAAATTGGGACTATTTGAAGATCCAAATCCCAGTACCTTGCAATACCAGATCTGACTTTAGGTTAGGAATAATTGATTCCTTTTCATAGGGAAAGCACCAAGAAGGTAACAAAATTGCCTCTAGAATCAACACTAGTTGGAGGCTTATGTCAAACACTTTGCATTTTTACCATACCCCAAGTGAATATCTCTTTATGGCATTTCAACAGACTCTTTGTTAACATCCTTACAACTCTCACATTTACTATATACAAATGCTTCTACAAGCTATGGGGTCCATCAAAGGCCAGCTACAGACAGGCCATTAGGGTCTGCAACAAATTATCCCCTAGTCACATCATAAAATTCTCCTCTGACATGCTTTTTTATCGACAGCCAAATACGCCTTCTCCAACTCACAAACAGAGGGTCGAGGAGGGGCAAAAAATATCCTTACATCACAAACGAAAGTTTGGTCCACATAACCACAATCTTTTGATCATCTCTCCAGCCATGGGATGATGAATCTAGAGGTTCTATTAAGTTTTGGGACATAGCTATGCCTCAAACGTACCAAGTTTTAAACCTTAGTGACGTCGTTGTTAGAGCACTCCATCATATATGTCATATGAATAAGTGTTATATGAAGTGAGTTATGGTTTTTGGGGCATGTGATATCCTGGTATTGGCCCATGGTATTTTAACAAAACTTATTTACAGATTAAGAAGCTTCATGATAAAGTCGGATAAATCTCCATGGTTAAAACTCTTGTTCCACGTTTTTTTTAAATTTATGTAAGTTTAACTTATATATTAATAATAATAATAATAATTTAAAATAAAGATATAATGTAGTTAGCCTTATGAATTTTTAAATTTTAGCAACGTGAGATGTATCATCAAATAAGTCCTTTGATGTTTATTAGTCACTCTAGTAATCGATTTGCTTGTCGACCACTATTAGCTTAGCAATGACTAATGCAGCTTATAATGTTTAATTTTGAAAAATAAATAATTACTTTTCAATATTATTAAAAAAAACTAATTTTCAAACATTTGATTGGAACATAACTTGAAGATATTATTACAGCCTTTGAACAAGATAATACCATCTAGATAACTACCTCACATATTTTATGTCGTAATTTATGGATAAGATTGCAATATTCATGCATTATTTTTAGATATTTTTGTAGTGATTTTTTATTTTTAAGCTTTGAAGGAAGTAAATAACATATTTAGGATTTGTTAGGGTCCTATAATATAGGGAATTTGTTTGTGCATTTATATATTTTGGTAATCGGTTGGGAAAGTTTAGCCTATGAATCGCTAGGTGTCATAGCCTAAAGGTTGTATTTCCAACGAGCCATTTAGTTTTTGAAGTCTGGTGTCCAAGAAAAGTATGGATGTTTGGCATATTTTTTGGATATCAATCATGGTTCATATCATGTTGCAGGTGTTTTCATGGTAAATTACTTAGAAGCAGCTTTCCAATAGTATATCTGGTGCTTCATATCGACTTTCAGATCAAAAGATAGGGCAAGTTGAAGTTCGATCCTCAAAACCACAAAACAAAGAAAAATGCATGTGTGAAATTATTATTATTATTATTTGGCTTGTGGTTCACGGACACCCTGGTCAATGGGTAGTGGTTACGTCCACGGAAAAATCTAGGCTGATCGACACCGAAGGGAATCTAGCCCCACAGCCCACTAGGTGGGCCTAACCCCAAGGGCTTCAGGGAGAATGGACCTTGTGACCTGCCGACCAGCGAGGCACTAATTTTGACCAACTGAGATAACCCTTGGGGCTATGTGTGAAATTATTTATTTTAATTATCAAACTTAATTCAAAAATAATAAAATCTATAAACTATATCTATCACATGTATTTATCATACGCCAACTAAAGTCAAGAATCCAAAAGTCAAATCATATGACCCCACCCCGTACTTCATATATCAAACTTCCTTATTTTCTCATACCTCGAGATATGGGGAGATTAAATCAATGGTTATAAATATATTACGGGTGAAGGGAGGGGGGGTTTTTTGGTCAATTTAGTGTCCTAAATTGCTTGCATAAATTATCAACTGAGGTTTGTAAACTGATGAAGTGTGGTGCACTATATGTGCTTAGTTAACCTTTTTATTACTTCGTTGTTTTGTGTTTTATGTTTTTTTTGGGGGTTTCTGTTCTTTGATGTCTAAGAATGTACAACCTGAAACTATAAGAAAATTTAAGTGAATCTAATGAATATTAAAGGAAAGGAAATGTTCCTAAATTAATCTAATTTCCTAAAAATGGACCAAGAATTGTTGGCTAGTTAGAACCCAATAAAAACAGAGCATCTATATCATCTTGCCATTAGTCCTAATCTATGGAATTAATCCTTAAAACTGAGAATGAAATTGATACAGAAGGTAACTTAGTAATTTCATTCATTAAACATTCAACCATTCAATTTTGGAATATGATTAAGTCAATCTCCTTGAAATGGTTTTAGGAATATCGGTGATGCAACTAAGTGAGGATCTAAAAGAAAAAGGGTAAAAGCATGTAGAACTAATTGTAAAAAACTAATGTATTTTTTACTTTCTCCAACATTCAAATGTGAAGCATTACCCTCTTGAAATGATGTGCAAGAAATCAATTACACCTTAGTTCCTAAGTTCCTAGGAAAATAACAATGTACTGAGTAAACTCAATCACTGTGTGAATTAGACATTTAACCATTTGGTTTAGGATCATCATCATGTTGAAATGGCTTTTGAAAATGAATGACCAAATAGTAAGAAAACTAAACAACTGTGTATTCTTATTACTTCAATCTTAATTCAGTTTGGAAATAGAGCCATTTTTCTCCACAAGATATCTTAGAAGAACAAGGTTGCACAGTTGTAATCTACCATTATGCTACTAATTAAAAACTGAAATGAAGTATCATCCTAATTTAAAAAGAAAACAGATTTTCTAAAAAACAGAGTAATGGAAACTGAACTAAAAACAACAAATGAAAAACCTCCTTCAGTGCAGGGGCCCTCTGCAACTGATGTGGTTGGAATGCTAGCTAGTTAAGGATGCACTTTAAACGATCATTGGCAACACGAAGTTTGTATTATGAAAAACGAAGTTTGAATACAGAGTATCAGCAAAATCCTGAACTGAACGTAATTCCTTCTAACTTCTAACTACTTCTCGGTTCCATGCAACCGATATTTATAGGAAAATAACATAATTGTTTATGAGATAAACTTGCTACAGGTGGCTAATTCAAATTAAATTTAACATGACTATTTATGAGAAAAACTTGCTACAGGTGGCTAATTCAAATTGCAATAGGATTGTTTAAGCTACAGGTGGCTAATTTGAATTAAAATTGAAACAGAACTATTAGACTCTTGATTATCTATGAAAGAGAAAATCAAGAGTCCTACTACTTCTAGATAACGTACTTTGACTCCATATTTGACCATGACCATAAGCTTGCTTTTCCCTCAATCTGGACCGAGTAAATAGGATAGAATCCATGTAGAGATGATTCTAGAAGTGCCCATGTGGCCCAATTCTTCATTTGACACCTGGAACCTGCCAAACCATGAGAGTAGCTACGGAATCCACAGTTAGCTACAGAATAGGATACGTTTTGTAGCTGATTTGCAAAAATATATTCAAATAGCAAGAACATGAAAATATAATATGGTTATCATTTTAATGCTTTCCTTAAGACAAAACCTAGCATTTATCATTGATTTGGTATGTAAACTTATGAGAAAGTGAGGGAAAAAGGTGAGAAAAAATGTCAAGGAGAGGGTAATTATGAGGTTCAACATACCCCCACTGTAAAATCATTGCATGTCCTCATGCAATTTGCCAAAAATGTGAGTTCTTCCTCCTTAATGCATTTGCTCATACACCTCTGCTAGTACATCCAATTTCCTTTTTTTGCTCTTCTTTGAAGTGACTGTCATTATGAGCTTTCTCATAAGAAGCTTGTACTTAAGGTTAATGACTGCTCTATTCAAAATCTTATTCTTTCTTTTCAATTTCATGTTTTTCTTATACCACAGTCCTAGATGTAGAATGGTATTATCGTGAATTGCCTTGTCCAATTTATTTTGTTCCTTCAAGGTCTCGTTCTCCTATTTGATATGTTTGTTCAACATCTCTAATTCATAAATTTCCAGTTTGAGAGCATCAATTAGAGGTTATTTTGGATTGAAAGAAGGTTCTAGGTTCATTGGGGCACTTCTCTTCTCGTGATTCTATATAGTCATATATTTGTTGCTGCACTGGGTCTATGCCTGGAGATATTCTGCTTGGGCTACCTTCAAAATGATGAAAAGGATAATTTTGAGGACTGCGTGCAGAAGAGATGTTAACAGGAGATGTTTCTGGGGTTTCCTCGTCTAAATTTATAAACTTTGTCCCTTTTGATGATGTTTCCTTTACCAAACCTCGGAGTCTAGAGCTCCTTCTAAGTTGTGGAGGACTTGCATTCTCCTCATTTGTGACCTTTTTTCTCCTTTCTTATTTTCCCTCTTGCCTTTATTTTCTTCCTAATTCCTTTCAGTTCTTCAGAGATTAACTTTTCATCGTATTTTTGCAATGAAGACTCAGGTCTGTTTTCAATAGTTATACCAGTCTTCTTTCTTATACTTTTTTTGACATTATCGTCTTTAGGTGACTCTGGTGCTTCTTGGAAATGGTTTCCAATGAGGAAATCCTCCCAGGTATCTCCTATGATTTTTAAATGAAACTCAACCAATATTTTTATCAGCCCATGATGATACATGGTTATATCTATGAACTATATTCTCTTTTGCACATTTGAGGCCATCCTTCTTAAACTATTTAGCAAGAAGAAAGGAAGATTGATTTCTCCATTTTCGAAGAAATTCATCAGTAAATGGATATGGTAGACGTAAATGCAACCAAACCTCCCCTCACAAGTGATAAATTTATATAATACCAAGAGCATGTTCCTCCACTTACTTTTAAGAGCTGAAATGGGAATACCTTTCCTAAAAACAGAGACATCCATACCTAGGTTTTTGAGTATTACTTTCTATGATTCATTGTGGAACTCCTTGTTCTTGAACCATCTTTCACCATCCCTCAGAAGTTCTATAGCCTCGGTCATGAATGACTCAGTCACTGCAAACTTGATATCTCCAATTTCTACCTCTGTGCCATCAAAAGATCGAGCAAAGGATTTTGTAATCTACTTATGAAAACCATCAAATTTCTCAATGAATTTAAGCCATCCATCTTTCTGCAACATTTCTTTGAGTTGTGGGTATCCTTCCATGTACTTTGCTCCTACTGGTTTTGTTCTGACAATTAACCCCATGCCTTCTACTACGCAAAGTTCTTCAACCTTTAGAATTACCCTTCCTGGTTTTTCAAAATGAATTGGCTGTTAATATGGTGAAAGGAACTGTGGGTTTGTATGAAATAAGTAGATGGTAGGGGTTTTGGAGAAATGTGGACAAGTATTTCACGTCGTAGTCATGACCATTAATAACAATGAGGGAATTAATTATGGACTGTTATGTGACAAAATATGGAGGATGTGACGGATATGTAGCATGATGGAGATTGCAATCAAATCAAATGATGATTCGTCAAGGAAACATATGAATAGCCATATTATATATACTTTATATTTTAACCTTGTTATTTAAAATCAATTTTTTCACTTTACCTTTTAGAACTTAACCTTTTCTTTTGTTGTTTTCCTTGGTGTTGATCCGTAGGTACCCTTTTAGGATATTGGTCTTCAAAACAAGATTCTTCAATTTCCTGCAATCATCATTTGTTTGGAAGTTGTACAATTATGCCAGAGCTACTGAATGAGATATGGTTGCAGAATCAAATTAGCTGCAGAATGGAATCAGCTGCGGAACATGATAAAAATGAAGTGGAAATGGAATATGACAATGAAATGGAATGAAAGTGGAGTGAGATGGAATGAAACTGTAAAATAAATTTAAAATGGGGTGATATGGAATGAGACTGTAAAATGAAATGAATTTGCAAATTATGAACTATAAATGAATGTAGCTTTATGTCACTACTTATTACAGAAAGGAAATGGAAAATATAGGATGTCAAAAATCTCTGATTTTCACCCTGTATTTTTTGTATAAGTATGTCAATTAATGATTGGTTTTCATACTTTACATTTTTTTTTACAGGAAAAATAAAAGCTAAGTTAGTGGAGAAGAAGAATTCTTCTTCTCCAACTTCATTCCAGTGTTATCTTGGAAAATATTGATAAATTCCTCTCTTGAAATTGGCTTATGATATATCTTCAACCAATGACCATTCACAAGAAGAGGTACCTTTCTTTCATCTATTGTCTTTATTCTCACTGCTCCATTATTAAAGACTTCTTCAATCTCATATGGCCCAAGCCAATGAGTCTGAAACTTTCCTTGAAAATCTTTAAATTTTGAATCGAACAAAAGTGCCCAATACCCTGCTTGAAACTTATTCTTTTTGATATACTTATCATGCCATTTAGCCCTTTTCTTTTGGACTAAACTGGTTCTTTGAACTGCATCTTGTCTGATTTCATCAAGCTCATTGGTTGCTCCAATCTATGTTTATGTGCTTCTGATAAATCCAATCCCAATTGGACTGCCATCTTGAAGGTTCTAAATTGAAACTCTATAGGGAACAGGACGTCCTTCCCATAAACAAGCTCATAGCCAGTATGTCTTGTTGTGTTCCTCCGTGTAGTTCTGTAGGCCCATAAGGCTTCAAGAAGCCTTTCTGCCCAGTCTCTTCTGTGTAGATATACAGTCTTAGTGATAATTCCTTTAATCACCTTATTGGTAGATTGAACTTGACCATTTGCTTGTGGATGATAAGGAGTAGACTTTCTATGTTTGATCTTGTAATCTTCCACAAGCCTTTCCACCATTTTAGATGTAAATTGAGATCTTTGATCTATCACAATTTCTCTTGGAACACCAAAGCGAGTGAAGATGTCCTCAAAAAGAAAATTAACTACATATTTTTCATTAGCAAAAGGTAATGCTTTAGCCTCTACCCATTTAGTGACATAATCAGTGCATACCAAAATATACTTCTTCTGCTTATATGGAGGATTAATTGGTCCAACAAAATCCAAGGCCCATTTTTCAAAAGGTCCAATGAGTACCTGAGTTTGTAGTGGCATTTCATCTGAAGGAGTAGGTTTTCCTACCATTTGGCAGCTATCACACCTTTTGACATATTCTTTAGTTTCTCTGAAGATGGAGGGGCAATAATATCCTAAATGAAACATTTTATAGGTTTTCCTCTTGTCAGCAAAGTGTCCACCACAAGGTTCATCATGACATGCCTTAAGAATTTCAAGCATTTCATCTTCTCGAACACATCTTCTGATCATGAAATCTGTACCTGTTTTATACAATTCAGTAGTAATCCATGCGTAACTTGCACTTGTTTGAATGATTTTTCTTTTCTCCTTAGAAAAAAAATGTGAAGGTAATTTTCCAATGACTAGGTAATTGGCAATATCTGCAAACCAAGGGGTCTGAGTAGTTACTGCAAAAAGATATTCATTAGGAAATTTATCTTCAACTGGAGTGTCATCTTTGATATTTTGATTTCTAGACAAGAAATCAGCAATTGTGTTTTGTTTTTTAGGTCTATCTAAAACAGTGATGTTGAATTCTTGCAGGAGTAATAACCATCTTGTAACTCTGCCATTGGTAATAGGTTTATTCATTAAGTACCTAATTGCAGAGTGATCTGTATAAACAAAGGTTTCATAGCCTGTTATATAATGTATGAACTTGTTTATAGCATGAACAACAACTAATAATTCCTTTTCAGTTACAGTGTAATTTAACTCAATGGGAGTCAAATTTTTGCTTGTGTAATAGATGGCACAGGGGATCAAATATTTTTGTCCTAATATGGCTCCCAGAGCTGTATCTGAAGCATCTGTTGAAATATGAAAAGGTAGTTTCCAATTTGGACCTTTTAAGATGGGTGCTTCAGAAATTTCTGCTTTTAAAGTCTCAAATGCCAACTGGTAATCAAGATTCCAATTGAATTCACAATCTTTGGTGAGTAATTTGAAGAGTGAGGATGCTAGTTTAGTGAAATTTTCTATAAACCTTCTAGAAAGGATTTTGTAATCTCCTTATGAAAACCATCAAATTTCTCAATGAATTCAAACCATCCAGCTTTCTGCAACATTTCTTTGAGTTGTGGGTATCCTTCCATGTACTTTGCTCCTACTGGTTTTGTTCTGAAAATTAACCCCATGCCTTCTACTACGCAAAGTTCTTCAACCTTCAGAATTACCCTTCCCGGTTTTTCAAAATGAATTGGCTGTTAATATGGTGAAAGGAACTGTGGGTTTGTATGAAATAAGTAGATGGCAGGTGTTTTGGAGAAATGTGGACAAGTATTTCACGTCGTAGTCATGACCATTAATAACAATGAGGGAATTAATTATGGACTGTTATGTGACAAAATATGGAGGATGTGACAGATATGTAGCATGATGGAGATTGCAATCAAATCAAATGATGATTCGTCAAGGAAACATATGAATAGCCATATTATATATACTTTATATTTTAACCTTGTTATTTGAAATCAATTTTTTCACTTTACCTTTTAGAACTTAACCTTTTCTTTTGTTGTTTTCCTTGGTGTTGATCCGTAGGTACCCTTTTAGGATATTGGTCTTCAAAACAAGATTCTTCAATTTCCTGCAATCATCATTTGTTTGGAAGTTGTACAATTATGCCAGAGCTACTGAATGAGATATGGTTGCAGAATCAAATTAGCTGCAGAATGGAATCAGCTGCGGAACATGATAAAAATGAAGTGGAAATGGAATATGACAATGAAATGGAATGAAAGTGGAGTGAGATGGAATGAAACTGTAAAATAAATTTAAAATGGGGTGATATGGAATGAGACTGTAAAATGAAATGAATTTGCAAATTATGAACTATAAATGAATGTAGCTTTATGTCACTACTTATTACAGAAAGGAAATGGAAAATATAGGATGTCAGAAATCTTTAATTTTCACCCTGTATTTTTTGTATAAGTATGTCAATTAATGATTGGTTTTCATACTTATACATTTTTTTTACAGGAAAAATAAAAGCTAAGTTAGTGGAGAAGAAGAATTCTTCTTCACCAACTTCATTTCAGTGTTATCTTGGAAAATATTGATAAATTCCTCTCTTGAAATTGGCTTATGATATATCTTCAACCAATGACCATTCACAAGAAGAGGTACCTTTCTTTCATCTATTGTCTTTATTCTCACTGCTCCATTATTAAAGACTTCTTCAATCTCATATGGCCCAAGCCAATGAGTCTGAAGCTTTCCTTGAAAATATTTAAATTTTGAATCGAACAAAAGTGCCCAATCCCCTGCTTGAAACTTATTCTCCTTGATATACTTATCATGCCATTTAGCCCTTTTCTTTTGGACTAAACTGGTTCTAAGAAAATGAATGACCAAATAGTAAGAAAACTAAACAACTGTGTATTCTTATTACTTCAATCTTAATTCAGTTTGGAAACAGAGCCATTTTTCTCCACAAGATATCTTAGAAGAACAAGGTTGCACAGTTGTAATCTACCATTATGCTACTAATTAAAAGTTGAAATGAAGTATCATCCTAATTTAAAAAGAAAACAGATTTTCCAAAAAACAGAGTAATGGAAAATGAACTAAAAACAACAAATGAAAAACCTCCTTCAGTGCAGGGGCCCTCTGCAACTGATGTGGTTGGAATGCTAGCTAGTTAAGGATGCACTTTAAACGATCATTGGCCACACGAAGTTTGTATTATGAAAAACGAAGTTTGAATACAGAGTATCAGCAAAATCCTGAACTGAACGTAATTCCTTCTAACTTCTAACTACTTCTCGGTTCCATGCAACCGATGTTTATAGGAAAATAACATAATTGTTTATGAGATAAACTTGCTACAGGTGGCTAACTCTAATTAAATTTAACATGACTGTTTATGAGAAAAACTTTCTACAGGTGGCTAATTCAAATTGCAATAGGATTGTTTAAGCTACAGGTGGTTAATTCGAATTAAAATTGAAACAGAACTATTAGACTCTTGATTATCTATGAAAGAGAAAATCAAGAGTCCTACTACTTCTAGATAACGTACTTTGACTCCATATTTGACCATGACCATAAGCTTGCTTTTCCCTCAATCTGGACCGAGTAAATAGGATAGAATCCATGTAGAGATGATTCTAGAAGTGCCCATGTGGCCCAATTCTTCATTTGACACCTGGAACCTGCCAAACCATGAGAGTAGCTACGGAATCCACAGTTAGCTACAGAATAGGATACGTTTTGTAGCTGATTTGCAAAAATATATTCAAATAGCAAGAACATGAAAATATAATATGGTTATCATTTTAATGCTTTCCTTAAGACAAAACCTAGCATTTATCATTGATTTGGTCTGTAAACTTATGAGAAAGTGAGGGAAAAAGGTGAGAAAAAATGTCAAGGAGAGGGTAATTATGAGGTTCAACATACCCCCACTGTAAAATCATTGCATGTCCTCATGCAATTTGCCAAATATGTGAGTTCTTCCTCCTTAATGCATTTGCTCATACACCTCTGCTAGTACATCCAATTTCCTTTTTTTGCTCTTCTTTGAAGTGACTGTCATTCTGAGCTTTCTCATAAGAAGCTTGTACTTAAGGTTAATGACTACTCTATTCAAAATCTTATTCTTTCTTTTCAATTTCATGTTTTTCTTATACCACAGTCCTAGATGTAGAATGGTATTATCGTGAATTGCCTTGTCCAATTTATTTTGTTCCTTCAAGGTCTCGTTCTCCTATTTGATATGTCTGTTCAACATCTCTAATTCATAAATTTCCAGTTTGAGAGCATCAATTAGAGGTTATTTTGGATTGAAAGAAGGTTCTAGGTTCATTGGGGCACTTCTCTTCTCGTGATTCTATATAGTCATATATTTGTTGTTGCACTGGGTCTATGCCTGGAGATCTTCTGCTTGGGCTACCTTCAAAATGATGAAAAGGATAATTTTGAGGACTGCGTGCAGAAGAGATGTTAACAGGAGATGTTTCTGGGGTTTCCTCGTCTAAATTTATAAACTTTGTCCCTTTTGATGATGTTTCCTTTACCAAACCTCGGAGTCTAGAGCTCCTTCTAAGTTGTGGAGGACTTGCATTCTCCTCATTTGTGACCTTTTTTCTCCTTTCTTATTTTCCCTCTTGCCTTGATTTTCTTCCTAATTCCTTTCAGTTCTTCAGAGATTAACTTTTCATCGTATTTTTGCAATGAAGACTCAGGTCTGTTTTCAATAGTTATACCAGTCTTCTTTCTTATACTTTTTCTGACATTATCGTCTTTAGGTGACTCTGGTGCTTCTTGGAAATGGTTTCCAATGAGGAAATCCTCCCAGGTATCTCCTATGATTTTTAAATGAAACTCAACCAATATTTCTATCAGCCCATGATGATACATGGTTATATCTATGAACTATATTCTCTTTTGCACATTTGAGGCCATCCTTCTTAAACTATTTAGCAAGAAGAAAGGAAGATTGATTTCTCCATTTTCGAAGAAATTCATCAGTAAATGGATATGGTAGACGTAAATGCAACCAAACCTCCCCTCACAAGTGATAAATTTCTATAATACCAAGAGCATGTTCCTCCACTTACTTTTAAGAGCTGAAATGGGAATACCTTTCCTAAAAACAGAGACATCCATACCTAGGTTTTTGAGTATTACTTTCTATGATTCATTGTGGAACTCCTTGTTCTTGAACCATCTTTCACCATGCCTCAGAAGTTCTATAGCCTCGGTCATGAATGACTCAGTCACTGCAAACTTGATATCTCCAATTTCTACCTCTATGCCATCAAAAGATCGAGCAAAGGATTTTGTAATCTCCTTATGAAAACCATCAAATTTCTCAATGAATTTAAGCCATCTAGCTTTCTGCAACATTTCTTTGAGTTGTGGGTATCCTTCCATGTACTTTGCTCCTACTGGTTTTGTTCTGACAATTAACCCCATGCCTTCTACTACGCAAAGTTCTTCAACCTTTAGAATTACCCTTCCTGGTTTTTCAAAATGAATTGGCTGTTAATATGGTGAAAGGAACTGTGGGTTTGTATGAAATAAGTAGATGGTAGGGGTTTTGGAGAAATGTGGACAAGTATTTCACGTCGTAGTCATGACCATTAATAACAATGAGGGAATTAATTATGGACTGTTATGTGACAAAATATGGAGGATGTGACGGATATGTAGCATGATGGAGATTGCAATCAAATCAAATGATGATTCGTCAAGGAAACATATGAATAGCCATATTATATATACTTTATATTTTAACCTTGTTATTTAAAATCAATTTTTTCACTTTACCTTTTAGAACTTAACCTTTTCTTTTGTTGTTTTCCTTGGTGTTGATCCGTAGGTACCCTTTTAGGATATTGGTCTTCAAAACAAGATTCTTCAATTTCCTGCAATCATCATTTGTTTGGAAGTTGTACAATTATGCCAGAGCTACTGAATGAGATATGGTTGCAGAATCAAATTAGCTGCAGAATGGAATCAGCTGCGGAACATGATAAAAATGAAGTGGAAATGGAATATGACAGTGAAATGGAATGAAAGTGGAGTGAGATGGAATGAAACTGTAAAATAAATTTAAAATGGGGTGATATGGAATGAGACTGTAAAATGAAATGAATTTGCAAATTATGAACTATAAATGAATGTAGATTTATGTCACTACTTATTACAGAAAGGAAATGGAAAATATAGGATGTCAGAAATCTCTGATTTTCACCCTGTATTTTTTGTATAAGTATGTCAATTAATGATTGGTTTTCATACTTATACATTTTTTTTACAGGAAAAATAAAAGCTAAGTTAGTGGAGAAGAAGAATTCTTCTTCACCAACTTCATTTCAGTGTTATCTCGGAAAATATTGATAAATTCCTCTCTTGAAATTGGCTTATGATATATCTTCAACCAATGACCATTCACAAGAAGAGGTACCTTTCTTTCATCTATTGTCTTTATTCTCACTGCTCCATTATTAAAGACTTCTTCAATCTCATATGGCCCAAGCCAATGAGTCTGAAACTTTCCTTGAAAATCTTTAAATTTTGAATCGAACAAAAGTGCCCAATCCCCTGCTTGAAACTTATTCTCCTTGATATACTTATCATGCCATTTAGCCCTTTTCTTTTGGACTAAACTGGTTCTTTGAACTGCATCTTGTCTGATTTCATCAAGCTCATTGGTTGCTCCAATCTATGTTTATGTGCTTCTGATAAATCCAATCCCAATTGGACTGCCATCTTGAAGGTTCTAAATTGAAACTCTATAGGGAACAAGACTTCCTTCCCATAAACAAGCTCATAGGCAGTATGTCTTGTTGTGTTCCTCCATGTAGTTCTGTAGGCCCATAAGGCTTCAAGAAGCCTTTCTGCCCAATCTCTTCTATGTAGATATACAGTCTTAGTGATAATTCCTTTAATCACCTTATTGGTAGATTGAACTTGACCATTTGCTTGTGGATGATAAGGAGTAGACTTTCTATGTTTGATCTTGTAATCTTCCACAAGCCTTTCCACCATTTTAGATGTAAATTGAGATCTTTGATCTATCACAATTTCTCTTGGAACACCAAAGCGAGTGAAGATGTCCTCAAAAAGAAAATTAACTACATATTTTTCATTAGCAAAAGGTAATGCTTTAGCCTCTACCCATTTAGTGACATAATCAGTGCATACCAAAATATACTTCTTCTGCTTAGATGGAGGATTAATTGGTCCAACAAAATCCAAGGCCCATTTTTCAAAAGGTCCAATGAGTACCTGAGTTTGTAGTGGCATTTCATCTGAAGGAGTAGGTTTTCCTACCATTTGGCAGCTATCACACCTTTTGACATATTCTTTAGTTTCTATGAAGATGGAGGGGCAATAATATCCTAAATGAAACATTTTATAGGTTTTCCTCTTGTCAGCAAAGTGTCCACCACAAGGTTCATCATGACATGCCTTAAGAATTTCAAGCATTTCATCTTCTCGAACACATCTTCTGATCATGAAATCTGTACCTGTTTTATACAATTCAGTAGTAATCCATGAGTAACTTGCACTTGTTTGAATGATTTTTCTTTTCTCCTTAGAAAAAAAATGTGAAGGTAATTTTCCAATGACTAGGTAATTAGCAATATCTGCAAACCCAGGGGTCTGAGTAGTTACTGCAAAAAGATATTCATTAGGAAATTTATCTTCAACTGGAGTGTCATCTTTGATATTTTGATTTCTAGACAAGAAATCAGCAACTGTGTTTTGTTTTCTAGGTCTATCTAAAACAGTGATGTTGAATTCTTGCAGGAGTAATAACCATCTTGTAACTCTACCATTGGTAATAGGTTTATTCATTAAGTACCTAATTGCAGAGTGATCTGTATAAACAAAGGTTTCATAGCCTGTTGTATAATGTATGAACTTGTTTATAGCATGAACAACAACTAATAATTCCTTTTCAGTTACAGTGTAATTTAACTCAATGGGAGTCAAATTTTTGCTTGTGTAATAGATGGCACAGGGGATCAAATATTTTTGTCCTAATATGGCTCCCAGAGCTGTATCTGAAGCATCTGTTGAAATATGAAAAGGTAGTTTCCAATTTGGACCTTTTAAGATGGGTGCTTCAGAAATTTCTGCTTTTAAAGTCTCAAATGCCAACTGGTAATCAAGATTCCAATTGAATTCACAATCTTTCGTGAGTAATTTGAAGAGTGAGGATGCTAGTTTAGTGAAATTTTCTATAAACCTTCTACAGTATCCTGTGAATCCTAGAAAAATTCTAACATCCTTTTAACAACTTGGAATTGATAGTTTAGAGATGACTTCAACTTTAGATTAACTTTAATTCCATCTCCTGAAATGTGATGTCATAAAACAATCCCTTTTGTAAACATCATAAAACATTTTTCATGGCTTAGTGAAAGGTTTGCTTCCTTACATCTTTTAAGAAATTTTCCAAATTTTCTAAAGCTTCTTCAAATGCATTCCCATAAACTGTAAAGTCGTCCATTTACACCTCTGTACAATCATGTATTAGATCAGAAAAAATTCCTAGTACTGCTCTTTGGAATATTGTAGGTGCATTGCACAATCTAAAAGGAAGTACTTGGTAGGCATAAGTTCCCCATGGACAGGTGAATGTGGTTTTATCTTGATCTTTAGGTGCTATCTGAATTTGATTGTAACCACTAAAACCATCAAAAAATGAGAAATACTTCTTACTTGCTAATGTATCTACACTTGATCTATAAAGGGCAAAGGAAAATGATTTTTTAGGGTAGCTTTATTCAATTCTCGATAATCAATACATACCCTCTATTTACCATTATTTTTAGGCACAATCACTAGATGACAAACCCACCGACTGTCTGAAATTGGGTAAATGAAGTTTACATTTAGCAATTTTTGCAACTCCTCTTTCACAATTTCCCTAATATTTGGGTTCATCCTTCTTTGAGGTTATCTGATAGGTTTACAATTTTCCTCAATGTAGATGTGATGTATACAAGTCTTAGGACTAATTCCTTTCATGTCAGTGTATTCCCATGCATATGCAGAAGAATATTGTTGTCATGTGTTGATTAGCTTTTCCTATTGTAATTTTTCCAAGTTATTGTTTATGTTCAATGTTTTCCCTAGAAAGATTTCAACTGTAGAGCTACCAAATTCTTCCATAGAATAAAGAGACATATGCCTAGATGACAAATATTTAGTATTGGATTTTTCTTGAAACTGATCATGTTCATATTCTGGGGATGATTCAAAATTTTCCATTGTATTTAAGATTTGACTCTCTTCACTAATGGTTGAAATAGTAAAGAGAGGTTGAATATCATTTTCAGCATCAATCCATTCTTTGTCATCTATCTCTATGATTGTTCTTGCTGGAGGATATAGAGTGAATTTCTTAGTTGAATTACCATCAGAGATATACATATCACCAAATCTACAACTAATGAAAGCATCAGCTGTAGCCAGCCAAGGTCTTCCTAATATAAGTGGATGTCCTCCTAGATTGTTCTTAGGGGTTAAGATCATAAAATCAATAGGGTACTCCCAAGAGTCTAAGGACACTGAAATATCTTTTAACACGCCATCTTGTTTGATTACAGATCTATCTGCCAATTGCAGTAATGTAGGTGTATAAATAAGATTAGGAAGCTTAAGCTTTTCCATGGTTTGTTTGCTCATGATGTTTATTGCTGCTCCTAAATCAATCAATGTATTTGGAATTTTAACTACATTGATATGTGTTTTTACAATTGAACTTCCTGGATCTACATATTTTTGTATGGAAATTTTTCCCATCATTATGTCTGTTATTTTTCCTGCCAGCTAAATTCTTTTTATTTCTTTTGTTTTTCTTCTTGGTTTCTTCATGCTCAACTCCTTTATTGTTTTAGCTAGAATTGGAATCTCCTTAATGGCTTGTAACAAAAGGATTTTGATACAGACATTTTTCAATTCGTCTAGAAAATCATAATTAGGAAACATAATATGATTTTCTACCCCTCTATCAACTTGTAATCTTTCAGGAAAAGGAGGTGTAGAAGTAGATACTGGTGGTTTCTCTATTATAGGAGTTGAGTTTATTGGTTCTTTCTGTTTTTCATTTTCAGTATACTGGTTTTGAAGAGATGTTCCTTCAAAACTTTTATTTGGCTGTAGAGAATCTTCCTCATAATTGTCTTGCTCTTGAATAGGATAAAATCCATGTAGAGATGATTCTAGAAGTGCCCATGTGGCCCAATTCTTCATTTGGCACCTAGAACCTGTTAAACCATGAGAGTAGCTACGGAATCCACAGTTAGCTGCAAAATAGGCTACGTTCTGTAGCTGATTTTCAAAAATCTATTCAAATAGCAAGAACGTGAGAATATAATATGGTTATGATTTTAATGCTTTCCTTAAGACAAAACCTATCATTTATCATTGATTGGGTCTGTAAACTTATGAGAAAGTGAGGGAAAAAGGTAAGAAAAATGTCAAGGAGAGGGTAATTCTGAGGTTCAACATGGATCCCAGAAGTTGTTTTTCACTTTACCGGGTTTTGCAGCTGTCGACTTCTGCTTCACCCTGCTCCCCCCACCACCAAAACCATTTACCATTGATACCCCCCTCCAGGTTCCACCTAAAACCATTTATTCCTATTTATTTAAATTATGTCGGAGATACATTTATAAAATGTGGTGGGACAATATATCAAAGAAATATTTCATACATTTATGAAATATTTTTATGGATGGGAGGTTTAGCAAAGGATGACATTTATGAAATATTTTTATGAATGGGAGGCTGAGTGAAAATGATACTCATGTAAATGAGTTTTACGAGGCCAGGTTAAGTAAGAATAAAGTTGAGGTAAATGAGGCTAAAGTGAAATAAATTTTACAGGTACATGTGAATTAGAATTTACTAGTGAAAGTAAATAGAGGATGAGTAAAAAATGAGTTTTTACAGAGAAGGTAAAACAACACATGGTTTTCCAAAATCCATGGGAAGAGAAAACAAGCCATGGATTTACAAAACAACACATGGTTTTGGAAATCCATGGGAAGACATAACATCACATGGATTTAGAAAACAAGGCATGGATTTACAAGATGGTTTATTAAATCATGCAAACAAATATGTTTGAAATTTTAATTATGAAATTCATTTAAGGGTTTAATCAAAAATATTTGGAAATATTATTTAAAATATATATTTTTCCCCAAATATTTTGTGAAAATAAGGAAGTATTCAAAAGATGACAGAAATAGAACTCAAAGGCAGAGCAATCAAATTTAAGAGGGAAGTTAGCTGATTTTGTGAAGACAGTTTCAACCTTTTTCCAGATTTCAAGGGCATGAAGATCAGTCTAAGACACCTAGCAGTAGAAGATCAGCAGATTGAGGATCATTTTTGCAGATTTCCAGCAGTCAGTGAACCAATTCCAGATTTCAATGCAAGATACTTGCAAACAATTCAATATTTCCAGTAGATAATTTGGAGATATTATGTTATTTTTAGTTTATTATTTAGATTTTTCCAGAAATTGTTAGAGAATATTTTGTAATCAGTTCCTTTTTTGGAATCTAAAGATAGTTTAGCAGAAATTCTATAAATATGTTGTAATAGGACTTAGAGTGTGTTGATTTTTGTATGGAAGAAAAGGATTATTGATGTAAATCTTCTCCACAAGTTCCAGTGGACAAATTTTCAGTAATACAGAAGCTTTTCAGGATTCTTGTGTCAGATTTTGTTGGTGAAGTGATATTCTCTCTTGTTATTGTGTTTTCCTTTCTCTATAATTTCACATGTGTTTCTGATCTATTTTGTTCAAAGAAAATAAATAATCTGAATTTGTTTAAATACACTCAATTCTGTCTTTTGAACAATTTCGATGTTTTCAACCGAAGTTAAGCAATAGAATTCTTAACTTCTCTATGTTTAATGGATGCTTAGTCATTTGTTCTTTCCCATATGATCAAGCATATAAGATCCAACGAATATGCCTACCTTGCCTTGTTAAACTCATATGTCATTGCTGAAAAAATCCACCTAAAGCAAATTGACTCCATTGCCCAATGGTCCCTTCTCACATTATCAACCAAACAATCAATTCAAAAGCCAAACCTTGAACTTTCACATCTAGCCTAAAATCCTACAAAGAAAACAAAGCTAAATCTGACAGAGAGATCCCTCATTGAGTTTAGAAGTGCTAGCTTCTAAACTTAAAAGTGATTTTGTGGTTAACTTTGCAATTTATTTTACAGCCTTAAGAAATTACGGAGTGCTAACATTTTGGAAACCATACTAGAGAACGAGGTTTCATCAACCTCGGGAAAAAATATCAAGTTCCAGATTTGATTGTTGATGGTGGACAGTGATTAGACACAAGAAGGCTGAACCATTCACTTGGTGACTCCAATCAAGTTTAAACTTGATCCAAAGACTCCATTGTCGAAGAATCTAGATTGTAAAACACTCATGGTGACTCCACTACACATTGATCAGGTTGCTTTATTAAACAAGATGACAGGGTATGTGGTAAACCCTATCTCTATTGAAGGTTTCAAGGAATATTGGGATAATTTTGATGATGATCAAATTGATGAAACTTTCTCATATTTTTTTCCTATTTATCTAAAGAAATGCAAATGTAACTATGAAGCCACGACCATAATTTTAGCAGAGTTTGCTGAACAAATTGAGAAGGATATTCAATCCTTAGAAGTTCAAATTCAGGGACACAATTTACAATGTAAAAATCATTTATTTGAGAACCTTTATCGGCCAAAACAAGAAGTGGTAGTGCTGCATTTTCATATTTAGGTTGAGGATTGTTTTGAGAATACATCTGATGACTCATGGCTGAAACTGTATGATGGTAAAGAAAGCATATATGAACTGCCTAAGCATGACCATAAATTTGCATAATACTTTAAAAAAACAAGTAATAATCCATGTCTTTCATGATCCATAGCTCTCTATATGGAGAAATTGTTCACTACATAGTTTCAATTATGTTTTTTTGTGACGATCAAGCTTACAATTAGTTTCTAGTGCCCTTACAAGCTCTAGTTTTGATTCTTATTAAACACGGCGAAGGAGCCCAGGTGTTGGATCAACTTTTTGATTGGTTATATTGGAGGTTTTACATTGCTTGAAATTAACCATTTGGTTCTTAGATGTTAGAATAGGATTGTCTATACATAAATAAGCTTACTGGGCAAGCATCTTTTTCAACATTTAGTTTACAGTTTGCAGTATTCAGTATCATTTTTGGTTTGCAACAGAGTTTTCAGTTTTCAGTATACAGTTCAAATTTCAGTTTGAAGAATGGATTTGATTCAGTTTGAGGATTAGAATAGATTATCAATTGATTTTCAGTTGCAGAGGTTTCATGGCAGAGCATGTTGCAGACTTGGGATCAGCCCAATGGATCAAGGCTACTAGTCTACGGTGTTCTTTGGCACCTCACTAGGAGGATGCCATCCCCATTGGAGCCACTATTAGGGTCCTATAATATAGGTAATCTATTTGTGTAGTTATCTATTTTGGGAATCAATTGGTAAATTTTAGCCTATGAATTACTAGGTGTCATAGCCTAAAGGTTGTGTGTCCAAGGAGCCATTTAGTTTTTGAAGTCTGGTGGCCAAGACAAAGTATGGATGTTTGGGATATTTTTTGCATATAAATTCTGGTTCAGATCATGTTGCAGGTGTTTTCATGGTAAATTTCTCAGAAGAAGCTTTCCAACAGTATATTCGGTGCTTCAAACTGACTTTCGGATCAAAAGATAGGGCAAGTTGAAGTATGCTCCTCAAAACCACAAAACAAAGAAAAATGCATGTTTGAATTTATTTATTTGAATTATCAAAATTAATTCAAAAATGATAAAATCTATAAACTATATCTATCACATTTATTTATCATATGCCAACCAGAATCCAAAAGTCAAATCATATGACCCCACCCCGTACTTCATATATCAAACTTCCCTATTTTCTCATGCCTCGAGATATGGGAAGATTAAATCAATGGTTATAAATATATTACAGACCCCCCAAGGGGGTCTTGGAAGTTGTTTTTCACTTTAGTGGATTTTACAGTTGTCATCCTCTGCTTCACCCCGCTCCCCAACCAGCAAAACCATTTACCATCGATACCCCCTAAAACCATTTATTACCTACCCCAAGAAATACCATTATTACTATTTATTTAAATTATGGCGTGGATATATTTATAAAATGTGGTGGGAAAATGTATCAAAGAAATATTTCATACATTTATGAAATATTTTTATGGATGGGAGGTTGAGCAAAGGATGACATTTATGAAATATTTTTATGAATGGGAGGCTGAGCGAAAATGATACTCATGTAAATGATATTTACAGAGGTCAGGTTAAGTACGAATAAAGTTGAGGCAAATGAGGCTAAAGTGAAATAAATTTTATAGGTACATGTGAATTTGAATTTATTGGTGCAGGTGAATTGAGATTACAGGTGAAAGTAAATAAAGGATGAGTAAAAAATGTGTTTTTACAGAGAAGGTAAAACAACACATGGTTTTCCAAAATCCATGGGAAGAGAAAATAAGCCATGGATTTACAGAACAACACATGGTATTGGAACCCCATGGGAAGACATAACAACACATGGATTTACAAAACTACTAGAGGGCGGGTAGGGCGCGTGCTATGAGCGCCCGCCTGCGACCTTGTGGCCCTCCGCCTATCGGTGTCGCAGAGCCACATGCGGAGCTACGTTGGTGTTGGTTAGCAATTTTTTTTAATATAATGTTTCAATGATTTCACAAATTTTGAATTAATGAATTGAGTTGCCCCAGGGACGAATAAAAAATAAATTAAAAACTGATTTTTTTCAAAAAAAATTGAAAATTGGTTTTTCCATTTCAAAGCCCTAAACAATATGATTTTCTTTATTTTTTCTCCTAAAAATCCTACAAATATGACTTCTTTTTGGTAATTTTCCATATAAAAATCTAAAAAATGTGATATTTTATGTGGTTTTTCCCCTAAAATACAATATTTAAAATAAGAAATCTTCAAAAAAAACAATAAAACAACATAAATTCCTCTTTAAATGGTCAAATAAAAAAGAAAAATAACATTTGAAATGAGAAAATCTCTCGTTGAGTGTCTTCTCAATGACAATTTAGCTCCTCTACAAAATTGCTCCAAGCTTTTTAACAAATGCTCCAAAGATTTGATGCAATGAATAGAAACAATGAAAGTTATTATATAGCGAAGATTGTGAAATTACTTTAACATTTATTGAATATGGGATTAAAATTAAAATTTAGGAAAATTAATATATAGTTAATATTATAGGTTTAGATTAACTTTTGTTAAATGTGGAATAAAAATAAAATATAAATTATAAAAATTAACTTAATTACCTAGTTAATGTTAGATAATTTAAGTAAAATCTTTATTTTATTTGTGAAAGAAAACCTAAAAGAAAAATTGTGTGGAAAATGTGAATAGAAAATAGGGTCAAAATTTTCAAAACATAATTTTAGTAGAATGTTTTCAAATAAATTTTGGAGGGGAATATTGCAAACGAAATTTTTGGAGGGAAATTGTTCGGCCAAAAATTTTTTGGGGGGGAGGGGTGGGGGGGAATTTGGAGTGATTTTTTTCAAATGAAATTTTCGGGGGCGAGTCTTTGGAGAGAAAATTTCATTCTCTAAGTTATAGATTTTCAATGGGAGAGAGTGCATTTGTATCATTCAACATCTTTTGTGAAAGGTCAATGATTCTTCTAATAGTGAAATTTCTATTTCTGCACCATCAACATCTTCCTCACATAACAACTCTATTCATATTGATGAATATAATAGGAATTATTTCACTATGAATAAAGAGTCAAATTTTCCACTTAGTCCTAATCCTGAGGATTATGAGATCACCAATGGCGAAGGGGAGGATAATGCATTTTCTCTAAGTCAAGATTTCAAAGTCACTCATGGTGATGATGAATTTCCTCTAAGTGAGGATTTCAAAAGCATAGATAAGGATGGTGAAGGATTTCCTCCAAGCAATGTTTTGAAAGGAACAAAAGATGATGATGAATTTCCTCCAAGCAAAGATTTCGAAAGCATAGATGATGATCGTGATTGATTTCCTCCAAGCAATGATTTTAAAGGCATAAACGATGATGATGAATTCACTCCAAGTGAGGATTTTAGAAGTGTAGATGATGATGGTGAAGTATTTCCTCCAAGCAATGATTTGAAATTCACAAACGATGATGATGAATTTCATCCAAGCAAGTATTTCAGAATCACAGATGATGATGATGAAGGATTTCCTCCAAGAAATGATCTGAAAGGAAGAAAAGATGATGATAAATTTCCTCCAAGTGAGGATTTCAAAAGCATGGATGGTGATGGTGAATGATTTCCTCCAAAGCATGATTTAAAAGGCACAAACGATGATGATGAATTTCCTCCAAGCGAGGATTTAAAAAGTAGTGATGATGATGACGGATTTCCTCCGAGCGAGGATTACAAAAACATGAATGATGATGGTGAAAGATTTCCTCTGAGTGAGGATTTCAACAGAAGAAATGGGAATGGTGAATAATTTCCTTTGAGAAAATATTTCAAAAGCATCGATGAAGGATTTCCTCCAAACAAAGATTTCAAAGGCCCAAACGATGATGATGAATTTCCTCCAAGTGAGAATTTCAAAAGCATGGATGAGGATGGTGAAGGATTTCCTCCAAACAAGGATTTCAAAGGTACAAATGATGATGATGAATTTCCTCCAAGTGAGGATTTCAAAAGCACATATGATGATGGTTAAGGATTTCCTCTGAGCAAGGATTTCAATGGAAGAAATGAGAATGGTGAAGAATTTTCCCCGAGCGAGGATTTCAAAATTGTTAATGAAGGTGATGATGGATTTCCTCCGAGCAAGTATTACAAAAGCACAGTTGATGATGGTGAAGGATTTCCTGCAATTGATGATTTCAACAGAAGAAATGAGGATGGTGAATAATTTCCTTTGAGTGAAGATTTCAAAAGCACCAATGGTGATGATGGATTTCTTCCTAGTGAGGATTATAAAATCACAGATGATGATGATAAAGGATTTCCTCTGAGTGAAGATTTCAATGGAAGAGATGAGGATGGTGAAAACTTTCATCCGAGCGAGGATTTCAAAAGAAAAAATGAAGATGGTGAATAATTCCCTCCAATGGAAGATTTCAAAAGCACTGATGATGATAGTGAAGAATTTCATGCATATGAGGATGGTAATCAATATTTTCCAAGCAATGATGGTGTCAAATTCCTAAGTATGTTCAGAACGACCACAGTGAGGATAATATTCCTCCTAATGATGATGAAAAATTTTATAGAGAGGATAATGAAATGATGGAGACATTGCAAACAAATATTGTATCTAGGAGTAGGACTAGACCTTTTCATATCAATCCAAGATATTTCGGTTATACAAGGTATATAAGATATAATATCTCACAAGAATAACTTGTATCAATGATCTAATTTCAAGTGAATGTTTTCAAAAGGATTGCTTGAAACATATGGATTTCAAGTTTCCATTAGAGAAAAGGAAGAGATATTTGTCAAATCCATATTTAGTGGGGTGCATGAAATCTATATTGGCAAGTTATGGTTATCATGTTGGGAATTTATTTCTCTGTAGAAAGGATTTCAAAATGTTTCATTCAATTGGTAATTTTAATATGTCAAGAATACAAGAAAGATTCGAAAAATATCCCACATGTTATTCAAAAGTACATTATAAACGAGAGATTGGGACATTAGCAAATACTGCAATGTCATGGATGCAAGACTTCTTTTCAAAGCATGGACAGTGTATGCCAAATAAAGACACAATACATATTCTAGATAATTTATCGAGACAAGAAATATAAAACTTATACAGAGAATATGGAGAACGTGTTGAAGGAGATGGTAGTTTTATTGCATATTCATATTTTACAAGGATATGGAGGAAAGAATTCAACAATGTTGGTATTCCTAAGAATACAAAGATGGGGGTTTGCAGTGTGTGTGCTTCTCTTAAATAAAAATGGGATAAATTTCAAGGGGAAAAAAGAAGTATGCATTAATAACATTATTTTTGAAAATTGGATAGTTATCAACTATGAAAATGAATTTATTAATATGTTTCTTTTATGTTATGTGCAGATTCCATTGTCAAATCACTTCAAGAGCATCACAATTAGCAAACAAGTGAAAGGGAAATGTTGTATAAGAATCTAAAGAAGTGTTATAATAATCCAAATAAATATTTGGGTTTGATAATTGATGGTCTGGACCAAAAGAAAACACTTTTACCACATTTTGTTTGCACACCAAAAAAATTACAGGAGGAAAATTTTATTCAGTTTCACTTGGTTGGTTATATAGTATTTAATGGGAAAATGTGGCCAAGGATTTACTTCATAGCTCCAAATATTCATAATTATGCAAATATGACCATAACCATAATTCACGATTTGTTTTCTCATTGGTCTGGTAATCTTCCTGAAGTTTTGTATCTGCAATTAGACAATAGTAGTCATGAAAATAAAAATCAAATTGTTTTTTGATATCTAAACATGCTTTTTGAATTGGGAATTTCTCAAAAGGTAAAGGTTTTTTTCCTTCTTGTTCGGCACACTCATGACCATATTGATCATATGTTTAGTCGTTTATCAGTAACAATGAGGAGGAAGGATTATGGGAGCCACCATCATTAATTGAATGTATTGAGAAATCATACATTCTAGAGCTTATTTTTCATGTGTTGGAAGAAACTATTGACATGTGAAGGTTTATTCTGGAATCACATGGTGTTGAGAAATGCATTGAACAACTTAATGACATTAGCTTCCAACATCAATTTCGTATCAAAAAAATTGATGGGAAAACACTTATATGGGGCAAGAAGTATTCAATTGTTTCAAAATGAGGGTCTTCAATAGGTTTAACATTTTTGAAGTTCATTCTAGAATCCAAATCATCCAATATTTGCATCAAGTATATTGTTATTACAATCAGTTGTTCAAATCCATAAGGCATAAGAGAGAAATAAATTATTATTAATGCTTGGAAAAAATTAAAAAATCTATTAGAGATACCTATGAGTACTTTGATGTCGTTGATTTAGTTTGGTGTGAGCATAGGGGCTTCACTCAATGGACCTCTCACATATCATGTGTGTTCGTGTCATAGTAAGAAATACCCCTAATTTGACTACATATTGGAAAATGTCTCTTAAAATCACATTATTTAAACCCCCTACCAATACGAACCCAATACACTTTCCCAATTTAAAAAACCCCTACTTTCACTAGATATTGTAGGTATCCATTTTTTCATTAACAATTTTTATACCGTTTTATATTTTTCCATTAACTTGGAGCTCCATTTTTTATACTTGTCAATATAAAATTCCTTTACCCCCTATATATTCCCCAATATATTATGTCATTTGTTCCTCAATATATATCCCCCAATATGAACCCATATGGTATGGTATTTCTACCACAATTAATCCCCAATGTGCGTGAATCTTTTTTCAATAATCAAAGTGATATCATTTCAAGATCAACAAATGAAGATATACTTTTGAAAACTGTATTCATTTGGCCACGAAATATGACAAATGAATATCAGGAAAGAAGCATTGTTGAACAACAACAATCTCAAGGTATTATTAATTCTTCACAGGTAGAGGAAAGTGAAATTTAAGTTGGTTCTAGAAGATCATGTGCACAACATGAAGCCATGCAAGACCTTTACAGGGGTTTTGTATAAGATGCTAAGGAGGGTTGCATGATCATAGTGTTAGTGGATGGAGATCCACTTGATTTTGGGTTTCAAAGGTTATAAAGGTCATTATAAAAAATAAATATGTTACAACAGTTTAAGTACATTGATATTCCACAAATACACGCCCATTCAATGGTGTGTACAAGCCAGGGATGGTAGTTGATAAACAAATTGGCAGAAATAGAAAAAAAAGGGTACAAACATAAATTGTTGTCACACAGACCTTTTAAAATTGGAGGATGTTGACATACTTGTTTATGACTTCAATTTAACAAAGAGATGAACTCTTCGCTTTAGGACCATAGATATTTTAAAGAGGTTGCTACCAGAAGAAGCAGTGTTAATATGGGATTCTACTAAAGCCAATTGTAAATCTAGAAGACTTTTCAAACCTGAAATGGTGGCCATGCATGTTGACTCATATGGAGCACTAGTTAATTAAAGAAAAGATAATGGGTCATCTTCATCTGCATCCAGTCATCCATTTGAAGATGTTGTAAATTCTGATGGTTTATCAGAACCTATGATTGATTTTGAATACTTGTCTAAGACATTTTATGTATATGATGTTTGCATGGTAACTTGAAATAAATATTTTAACTTCCATATGATATTACATGAAGTTATGAGTCATTTCTATGTTTGTTGGATTATATGTTTTAATTATGAAGAATTCATTTGTTTAGAATATCCACCAATGCAAAAATAACTTTGAGAAATAATTTATGTTTCATTCAATCTAACAATATTGATATTTTGATTAAAAAATAAATAAAAAATAAAAAATATTAGAAATTAATGTTGAATTTTTAAATTATATTGTGATGTTGTCATGATATTATTTACTGTTATCAGGATTATTGACAATGAGAATTACATTTTTCTGAGGGCGCTCTGCAATCTGATCTAGGGTTTGAGTCAGGGTTTGGCGCTAGTAACCATGGCGGGCCTTGGAGGAGGGAGTTCTGCTCCCTCCTACAATCAAATAGCCGCAAACAGAAACAAGGAAACTGA
The DNA here is from genome assembly GCA_031772625.1 of Pinus tabuliformis. Taxonomy (NCBI): domain Eukaryota; kingdom Viridiplantae; phylum Streptophyta; class Pinopsida; order Pinales; family Pinaceae; genus Pinus; species Pinus tabuliformis. Next base: position 964,410,251 of record CM062809.1, on the reverse strand, counting down.
TCTACATCTCTTCAAGAAACCAACAGAGGTGATAAATGAGGGCAGTAACACAGGAAATATCAAACCCCATGAATAGAGAGTAAATCATGAGGAAGATAGTAGGGAGAAGACGAAAGAGGGCAGCAGTCAGAAAGCTGCATCTTTGAGGGTGACAGGGGTCTGCAAACCCAAGTCGACCATGACTCCTCGAGTTATTTTAAGTGACCCGATGCCACAGGTGCATAGAAATCACATGGCGGAACACGCGATCATATGCAAATTTATGGGGATTTGGTCGATGGAGAAGGCCTTACATGCATGGATAAGGAATCACTCGAAACTGAAGGGGGAAATAAACCTTCACCTTGGATCCAAGGGTTTCTTTATGGTGGTGTTCCTGAGCTTAGAAGATAAAGACAGAGTGTTCGAGGGAGGACCCTATTTTTACGCTACTGCAGGCCTTTACATGCGACCATGGGTGATGAACTTTGTCCCAGAGCAAGAAATGTTTACTTCAATACCGGTATGGATAAGACTATACTCCCTTCCTTTAGATTATTAGCTACAAGAGTCTCTAAAGGCTATCGGCAATAAACTATGGCATTTTATAAAGACATCAGATGTGACATTAAGAGGCAAATACACTTCCTTCCCCTGGATCTGTGCGGAAATGGACCTATCTGGGGCACTCCCAGACGAGATCATTTTAGAAGTTTATGATGAAAAATGGGTGCAAGCGGTGGACTATGAGCATGTCCCATTTAGGTGTCATAAGTGCCATGAACACGGGAACCTATATAGAGACTGCCCATTAAACAAACTGGAAAGAAACAAAAAAACCACCACAAGAAAAGATCTCGAGGGTTTCACTAAGGTTGGGGGTAATGGGAAGGAGGAAAGCAGCACCAAAAGAAAATCAATGAGGACGGACAACTGAGCCACAATAATTTCAAAATCTTAGAAGAAGAAATTGGAAACAACGGGGAAAACCAGAAATCGGATACTAAAACCAATGAGAAGAATAGGGATACTAGCATGGAGGACATACCAAAGAACAGAGAGTAATAGGATGATCTACCGAGCATTATGGAGCTCAGCAGGGACCATGAGATGACCCCAAGTGAGGCGGGAATGGAGGATTGTGAACTACAGGAGATTCTTGAGAAGGAAAAGTTGGATCTAGAAAAGTTTCTGGCATAGGGTATTACCAAAGGAGTTGATTCCCTGCCAAAAGAGGAGTTTGGCAGGGTTCAACAACTCTTCCTATGGAGATCCCAATCGAAGAGTTCTGGAGTCAAAAGAAACCATGACAGCCAGGAAAATAGAGGGATGAAGACAATGGAGGAAACACTGGGGCACTCTTCTAAGAACTCAGGTAGTAAAAGAGGAAAGAAAAGACAGAATGAGTTGCTAAAAGAATGTGGAAAACTCATGATCAACTCAGGTAAGATGAAATATCTCACCAGTTACTCTTTTACAAACCTTTCTTAATGAAGTTTACAACCTGGAATATTAGGGGCCTAGGCAATAAAGGAAACAAAGAAATCTCAGCAATAGAATAAAAGAAGAAAAACCAAACATGGTTTTCATTCAGGAAACAAAGTGCTCGACAGATAAAATCAGAGAAATACATAGTAAATGGTTAAGCAGGTATGAGTATCTAGAGGTTAAGGCAGACAAATCGGTAGGAGGGATTCTTATGCTTTGGGATCCCCAAAAACTTGGAATCCTGGACGCGGAAGCATTCAAGAACTATTTTTCTCTGGTAATACAACCTGTGGGTGATAAGGAGATTTACATGATTACAAATGTCTATGGTCCTCAAAAACTAGAAGACAAACTTAGGAGCTAAGAGAGAGATATCCTGGTATGCTCTGGATTCTGGCAGGGGATTTCAATATGATTAAATCTCTTACAGAGAAAAAAGGTGGCACCAGAACACTAGGCAGAGACTCCATTGCCTTCCAAAACTTCATAAATAACATGAGATTAGTGGATGCTGAAACAATAAATGGCACTTTCACCTGGAACAACAAGAGAGGAGGGGCTTCTCAAGTTGCCTCTAAACTAGATAGATTCATGATCTCAGAGGACCTATTTCTCACAGGCCCTGACATGTCAACTTTAATCCTTCCTTTTGGAGGCTCAGACCACTAGCCTGTCCAGCTTGAAGCCACTTTTATGGGTACACCGAGGAACAGACCTTTCAGGTTTGAAAATGTCTGGCTCTCTCACCCTGACTTCACCAGCAATATTGATAAATGGTGGATGGAAGAGTTTCCCTTTCAAGGCACTAAAATGTACATGCTACAACAAAGACTTAAACACATCAAAGTCAGACTCAAAGATTGGAACAAAAAACAGTTTGGTAACATTTTCAAAGCCAAAAAAGAAGTTGAACAGAAACTTCAGGGGATTAATCAGCTCATGATCACAGATGGCTTTACCGAGGAAAGGAAAACTCAAGCTGATGCTCTTCAGAAGGAATGGGATGATAGGTGCAGGCAAGAGGAGATTTTCTGGAGATAGAAATCGAGAGTACAGTGGATTAGAGAAGGGGAAAGAAACACAAAGTTTTTTCATAAGTCAACTTTGAGTCACAGGTCACATAACAGAATTTTAAAACTCAAAGATTCTCAAGGGAAAGAGCTCGTCACCCACAAAGAAATGGAATTTTTCCTAGTACAACACTTCCTTAGCATTGTAAAGGAGCCTCTCTTAGACAGGTCATAGTTCATTAACAAATTCACAAGGTACATTCCCAAGCTTGTAACAAGGGAAGACAATCATAATCTCAATAGGCCAGTATCTGAAGATGAGGTCAGTGAAGTTATCAACGAGATGCAAAATGGGAAAGCTCCTGGCCCGGATGGTTTCAATGTAGACTTTTTCAAAGCATGTTGGAAAACTGTCAAATTGATGCAATGGAAGACTCAAGAAGATCCAGATCGGTCTTGAAGTCTCTCAATGCCTCTTTCATAGCTTTGATTCCAAAGCAGGAAAAATCCATCACACCGGACAGATTCAAACCCATAGCTTTATGTAATGTGGTGTACAAAATTATTTCCAAAGTGATCGCTAATAGACTCAAGCCCCTTCTTCCAGCTCTTATCTCAGAGGAGAAAACTGGTTATGTGGAAGGAAGACAGATTCTCAACAATATCATACAAGCTCATGAGATGGTACACTCTCTAAAGAGCAACAAGCAAGCTGGTATGATCATACAACTTGACCTAGCGAAAGCTTATGACAAGCTAAGCTAGTCTTACATCAGGGCAGTGCTGAAAGCTTATGGTTTTGACCACAATTGGATCAGATGGGTTATGGCCCTTGCATCCACGGCCAGTTTTCAATCTTTCTTAATGGCTCGCCCTCAAGAACCTTCATGCCTTCTAGGGGACTAAGACAATGAGATCCGCTCTCCCCCTTCCTCTTTGTGCTCATGATGGAAGGGCTAGGCAGAGCGATAAAAATGGAAAGTGTTGAGGGAAGAATCCAGGGTTTGAAACTCACCACAGATGGAGCAGCTTCAACTCACCAACAATTTGTGGATGACACTATGCTGCAGGGCATTCCCACGGTCAAGGAAGCCAAAGCTTTTAAACAAATCTTGAATGACTTTGCTATGGTCGTTGGTACAGAGGTAAGCCTTGACAAATCAAAAGTTTTCTTTTTTAACACTGACATTGCTATTCAGAGAAACCTTACCAGAATTCTAGGGTTCCAAAGGGATCAGTTACCCTCTAAGTACCTTGGAATGCCCCTTACAGACAAACCTCTAAGCAGGGGAGTGTGAGCGTCGGTCATTAACGAACTTCAAGATAAGGTCGGGAAATGGACATGCAGATCTTTGAATTTAGCAGGGCGCCTTATGCTCACAAAAGGTGTCCTGCATGCCATACCCATTTTCATGATGTCAGCTCTTCCTGTTCCTAAAGGATTTTTGCAACAGATAAAGAACATTCAAAGAGATTTTCTCTGGGGAAAAGGGGAAGAGAAAAAGAAATTGGATTTGGTAGCTTGGGATAAGCTCTGCACATGGAGGTTTGGGGTTGCATGACCTCGAAACCCTCAGCAGAGTTTCGGGTGCAAGCTTTGGTGGAGGTGACTCAAGGAATCAGCAACCCCATGGGCCAAGCTTTGGAAACAGAAATATGCAAATAATTAGCAGGAGAGGGATCATATTCGAATGTTTGGGCTTATCAAGGGCTCCCACATTTGGAATATTGCTTGGGAAAATAGAGGCATTGTCCAGTAGCATAGCTTCTGGGAGATTCGATATGGGACCCTGGCAAGATTCTGGGAGGACATCTTGTAGTAGGAACCAAACCTGTTTAGGGAAGAACTAACCGATCTCAAGAATGACACTGATAACATAGCTTTATGCATGGTCAGTGACTTCTGGGATCAAGTAAGGAACAATGGAAAATGGAGAACATGGAAGGATCTAGGCTACAGGGAAGAGAGCCCTTTGAAAGCTCAGGCAAACTCTCTTGCTATGGACTTGGAACAAAGGAAGATTTTGGTTTCATCCTCATCAAACCAACTAAGATGGGGAAGAAACACATAAGGTAAATTTAACCTCAAAGAAGCCAAACAAATAGCCCTAGGGTTTGATTATCAAAACCCTTATAAGGCATGGAAGGACCTTTGGCAGCACCCACATTGGATGAAAATAAAGTTGTTCATGTGGTTGGTTCAACAAAAGAAAATTCTAACTTGGGAAAATATTATTAAGAAAGGTTTTGTTGGCCCATCCAAATGTTATCTACGTGGTACACAAGAGGAGATAATGGAACACTTACTAAGCCTTTGCCCTTTCACCTCAACCTTGTGGGATTGGACTCAGTCTTCAGGAAAACTGATAGGGATGGCCTCAGTATTACCAACACTTTGAGGAATTGGAGAAGAAACTTATCAGGCAATGAGATCATCAACAACGCTTGGACTCTGGTTCCAGGCTTCTTAATCTGGGACATCTAGAAAGAACACAATGGCAGGATTTTCAAGAGAAAAACTAGCTCAACCCAGAACACTATTGCACAAATATTAAGACAGCTCAAAGATTCTGTTGGTTCCATGTTAGGGAGACCTCCTGACAACCCGACTCTACCCCAATAAACTCGTATAATGCTGTAGTTGGGTCTCCATTCGCTAGTTCCCCAGACCATACACAAGGATGTGAGCTAGATAAACGTTGGTAAAGGCTTTTGGCAACTTCCTCCTCATGGTTTCTTGAAAATTAACATAGATGGAGCCTCTAAAGGTAACCCAGGGATGGTTGGTTTTGGCGGGGTCATCAGAGATGAGCAGGGGTGCATAAAGGACATCTTTCATAGTCATCTGGGAACTGCCACAAATAACATGGCGGAGCTCATGGCCTTAGAGCAGTGCCTAGAAATACTAATTGAGTCAAATTCTCATAATGTCATCATTGAAGCAGACTCAGAATTGGTTATTAATGCGGCCAAGAAGATCTACAATGGAAAAGCACCTAGAAAAGTATCAAAACATTGGTGACTTTTGCAGGTCTTTCAGCGCATTCATTCCCACCTACAAACCCTGAGAATGGCCAGCTTTGTTCATGTGCGAAGAAAAGCCAATATGCTAGCTGATCATCTAGCGAATGAAGGAGTGTTTTGCAAAGAAAGTTACAGCAGGTATGCATGGGATTCGACACCCTCGGGGAAATTGCGTGAGGATTGTCAAAGACAGGCAGACAAAGACATGGAAAACTTCCAAACTATTAGGACTGAACAAGAAGGAAGACTAGTGGAAGCAAGAGAAAGCGGAAGTGTAAGTCATTCTTAACCGTTGATTTCCAAAAAAAAAAAAAGGAAAAAAAGGGAGAAGAAAAATGCTTAAAACAGAGCTTTCCACAGGGGAGAGGCACTTGGTAAATAGCAGGCCTCTTAGTAGGTCGTCGGCCATGGATCTTGACAACCTTTGTAATCGAATGGCCATCGGGTGGAAAAGTAATTGAAGGTTAACCACCAAAGCGGACCCGATGTTTTTTAGATTAGCGGTTTACAATCCTCATCGGGTCCGAAAAGGAAAGTAAAGACCGTGCAGGTTTCCGTTCTGATATCTCGGAGGACCGTCAGATCAACAGGGGCTTTTTCGTGTGGTTTTCGGGTTCTAAAAGTGATCGGAGCTTAAGTTTCAAACCGGACCTGAACATTTATAAACCAATGGCTCACAATCCTTATCGGGTCCATGAACCAGGTAAAAGGGGTGCTTGTTGCCGAGACGATAGTGTTCGTGACCGTCGGATCTCATGGGATCATGGATGGTGACTTATTTTGTAAGCCTCAAGTTGAGGGTTTCAGGTTTATTTCGGGTTGTGTAGTTGGTTACCCTTCATAGGGATAGCCCTTGTTGGTCCTTACATTGTAAAGCCATGTAACATATGTAATCTTTCTTGCGGTTAATAGAAGGCTCCACTCTTATTTGACCAAAAAAGAGATATTATTTATTGTTATCATTTGACTATAGTTAAAAAGAATGTTGCAATTTTAATGTCCCATGAAAAGGGGATACTTCATTTTGATGGTTTCTTTTTAAGTGTTTGTTGCAATGGGATAAGTTATCTTAAGCTAAGATTTGAAAAGAGTCATACTTTTAGTCTTTAAAATAAAAATTACTCTTGGAATAATGACTCTTTCATTCAGGTGTTCATTTTTAAAGTTTTTTCTAGCCATATAATTTGTTTAAATATAAAATACCATATTTAGACAGATTATATAATATTCCTAGTGATGGAATTTTGAGGTTTTACAGAAACGTGATATTTTATCTTTAACATCATGCATGAAAATTGTTGGAATTTTAATGTTTTTCAGAGTCCTTATATTTTATCTTTAACATCATTGCTAAAAAATGTTGAAAATGTACCCCAAAAAAGTTTTGTTGTTCCAGCATCAACACTTTTCGTTTTCAGGGTATTTTTTTATCTTTTAAAATTTGGTTTTTACTGCCATTTTTAAAAAATGTTGACAATATACCCTCCAAAAAAAATGTCGTTCTAGATACACACTTTTCGTTTTTTTTTTTTTTTGGATTGTTGACTAGAATTCTAAAATACTACTTCTAGAATTATAAATTTTGTATCTAATTTGATTTCTTAATAGAAAAATAGAATAGATTTTAGAATTTTTTAGTATACATTTTTAATTTCAAAAATATAATCTTTGGTTTTTACTGTCATTTTTTAAAAATGTTGAAAATATACCCTCCAAAAAAAATGTCGTATACACACTTTTCGTTTTTTTGATGTTTTTTATGTTTTTTTTTATTGTTAGCTAAAATTCTCGTTTTGAAGTCATAGTTCTCATTTCATTAATTACTTTATTAAATATAAAAAGAAAAATACTACTTCTAAAATTATAAATTTTATATCTAATTTGATTTCTTTATAGAAAAACATAATAGATTTTAAAATTTTTAATATACATTTTTAATTTCAAAAATATAATCTTCACTTTCTGTAAATTTATTAAACAAAGATCATTAAAACTAAAAATAATAATAATAGAAAATAAAAACTTTATTAAATCATTATATGTTTTGTTGTTTTAAGCATCATCTTTATACTTACCTTTCATTTCTATTTTTTTTAATCAATGTGTAATAAAATTTAAAACTTTCTTTAATTTATATCTTTCTAATAATAATATTTAATAATTTTCAGACTATCTTTTGTTGAAGTTCGTGGCAATTATGAAAAAAAAACAATAAAATGATTTTCCTAATTTAATCAAACATAATCAAAAGAGCTATTTTCTCCTTTAATTTAGTTATGATAATCCAAATAAACAATTATCTTGGTTAAGTATGGCCTTGCATTGCTAAGTTGCTCAAACCCTTTTTTTATTAATTTCCTAAAACTCTTTTCAAATTATTCAATAGATTTATGAAAATACATCGAAATTGTTACATGAGATCCTTCGCGAGAAAAGACTTTGTATTGATATAAAAATGGTTTTTATTTTGATCTTGCTCACATTATGGTGGGAGAACGACTTATTGATGGTTAGATTATATGGTTGGTTTATGTTAAATTTATGAAAATAGATAAGAGAATATGATAAATTTGAGATACATTAGAGAATATGATAAATATGATAAATTTGAGATACATTGCGCATATATATATATATTTTGTTTTAGTGATTTTGAGGTTTATTTTTGAAGATTTTTTAATTTTTATGATTCTTTTATTTGTGATTTTTTATTTGGAATATGTCAAATTTATATAATTCTTAAAAATCATATTTTTAATATTCCTTTCTGAATTCAAAGAGGTGTATGGGAATATTTTAGCACACGAAAAAATAGACAACTGAATAAATAAGGTATTTGTTAAATTTCATTAAATAAATGCACAAATAAATATAATTTTAGGTGTCCATTAGATTCATATTTCAAGGTCTATTGGACTCTTTGTGATGGTTCATATTTCTTTACACCAACCCTAACAGATTAGGTGTCCAACATTCCCCCTTAATTTGAAGGAGTGTATGTGAGTCCATGGAGAGAGTTTAAATCTGGAAGTGAATAACACCCAATTGATAAATATGTTCTTTGACTCTAGTTGATTTAAGAAATGTCACAAACCAAATGGGGTAGCAGAAGCAAAACGACTTCTACTAAGTGATGGTTTAAGGAGGGTCACAAACCAACTAGTGCTCATGGAACATGAGTTTATCTCTGACTATAGTTTTAGCTAACTCTATCTCTGGGCTCTGGCAGTAGGCGTTGGTTCTAGTTGTGGCTCGGGATCGCTTGATATCGAAACTAGCAGTTGACTATCAATTTCCCACCTATTAGATACAATGTGAGAAGATGAAAATCTATCCACTGTAATATTTGTCCATACTCGAGAATGAATTGTATTGTATGACTGATACATCTTCTTGGTTGTTGAAGACCATTGTCAAGAATCAATCTATCCGAGGTGAATCTCTTCTCTTAGACGGGTCTTGTGTTTAGAACATCTATCTGAACGATGAGTATGTTTTCCACAATGCTCACAAGCATAAAGATCAAAACATTGATCTTTCATATGGCCAACATGATGACAATGTCAACATTTGTAATCTGAAATGGATGTGGGGAAGATACATTATCCTGAAGAAATCCAACAAATTGAAATGAGATTGGTTTAGAATAATCTGGAATGTGAAAGATCACTCCCTTTTCATATCTAAAACCAATTTTATGCTTGTTATTAATGACATTTTTCCCAAGGTCTAATGGTGGGCTTTGGAAGTGCAAACAAACTACTTCATATTTATCTGAATCTACTCCTAAAGTGGTGACATTGATCTGATATGTGTTAGTTATTTATGGGAGTTATTATCAAATAGAGAATTTCAACAAAATTTAGATCAAAATGTTGGTTATTTTATTGTAATTCATCTCGTTAGAGCTATGATTCTAGCCATAGAAATTGGATCTTATCATTCTTATCATGTAAACGTTCTAAACAAGTTAGAATATATGTGAGAGATGTTTTGTTGATCTTGTCATGTAAACTGTGTAAACAAGTTAGAATATATGTGAGAGTTGCTTTGTCGATTTTAACAATATCATCAACAATAATATCATATTATTTATTAACATCCATTTCTCAATAATAAATTAAGGAATGAAAAGTGTTTATTTTTACCAAAAATGCATCCATTTACAATGTAATTTCAACAACTAAACTTACAAAATGACTATTTACAAGTTACCAAAAAAATATAAGGTTACAAAATAACTATTTACAAATTATCAAAAATGTAATGCTTCTAAAGGAAGAACACTAAAAGCTTCAAAGAGAAAAATTATCCCAAAAGTTAGAAGCTTCTATTACAAGGATGCCCAGTCCACTCACACCCAACATCATTTTGCATTTGTAAGCAAGATGTTTTAAGAGCCAAACTCAGCAAGAGCCAAAAGTAATGACTGTAAACCAGAGTGGTGGTGATGTTGTAGAATGTGAGCAAGAAAGCCCTTTTGAATCAATGGAGGGATATGACCTCAATGAGGCCAAGCACAATATTCGACCCCTAGTTTCTCAGACCGAATAGAAATGGCCACAGATTGCGAAAATTGGTGGTTATGGTTTCTTTGACACAGAGAGACGAGTAACAGTTTATATCCAATATTACATCAATTTGTGAGTTGCAATGTGGGTTGTTGCGGAAGCACCCAGAATTGGTTGCGGGCCTGTCGAAAATCGAATCACATACACTAAATATTTCATACCAAGCTTGCGCCAAATTCATTGCCCTATCATGGGAATTGAGCTGCCTAAAGGGCATGCATTTCCATAATCGAAGCAGAAATTTGGAGTGTTCATGCATAGAATGAGAAGATTAATGCTAAGATTAAGGAATAACTCCTTAATATGTGAGGGGTTTCTGGACTAGAGAGGAAGTTCATGAGGATGGTGAAGAGCTAGGTCTAGGTGCGAGTGCAGACGTTACATACAGCAGAGAGAACGTCCACTTTAAGGAAGACGACGAAACGGTTGGAGTTCTGTTATCATTATTGTTTTTTTTTTTCAACTAAAGAAATAGTGCTTAGAGCAGAGCTTTCAAGCATACATAATCTTGGCCGAGATTGAACCACATGACCTGTGAAGACTAATCTAATCATTTCCCCAGAATTTTACCACTCATAAAATTAGACAACATTTCTATATGTACCGCTACATTATATATACAAGGTTTTTTTCGTTAAAAACAAAAAAACAAAAACAAAAAAAGCTTGTTACATTTTATTAAACATATATATATATATATATATATATAATTTCAAGTGATCCTAATCCAAGGGAATTGTATGGATTTCTTCTCATGAATCATATTCCTTCTTATCACTTCATATCAATTTTAATGGATTCTTCACATCAATTCAATTCTAACCAATTAGGTCTCTAACCATCCAGAAATGTTATTTTAATTAAATTTTTCAATTTAGAAATAATTTTTAAAATAAATTTGCATAAAAAAATTATATAAATTTGAAATATAAATATCAATTAAATTATCTTTCAAAAAAAATAATTGAATTATAAATATTAAGTAGATTATCTTTAAAAAAAATAATTATGATTTTTTCTACGTAAATTTAATTTTAGCAAATAAATGATAAATTCAGATATAATATATTGTTACAATGAATGGTTAAAAATCTTAACAATTATCTCAAAAATTAGATTATCAAACAAATAGTATACCGAAACAAAACTAAGAAATGAAATTAATAAATAACCCATCATACACCTAACATTTTCATAAACTTATAATCTATCTATCTATCTATTTATAATATATCTATCTATTTCCACACATGTGACAAATCCTCTTGAGGTCACACCAAACAAAAATTTATAAATTTTACCCCTGCTCTTTTCCTCTACAAACAAGAATTCACGATAGGTGAATACAAATTTATAAATTTACCACTACTCATTTTCTCTACATTGATAAAAAAGGAATTTACCAGTGCTCATTTCCTCTACATTGAAAAAGAGAAGGCCCGATCTCATATCATGAATAAAGGATGCAATTTAGGAAAAAAAAACATTTAATATTGTGATTGCATTGCCTAGTTCCATGTGTATGTGCAGTGGTTGGTTTTTTTGGAATTTGAATTAGGGTAATAATTTTTTTATTTTATTTTTTAATATTAGAATATATATATTATTGATGATGTACATCCATTATGTTATTCGGAGGAATTGAAGTTAGGTGGAGAGGATTCTATTTTTACTGCTTAACTATTCAAGATAAGTTTAATTGTCAGTCACAATAACACCTTAATAGCATTGAATATTTTGTTTATTATTATTAATCTTTACATGCATTAAGATTAATAAAATTGCAATGCATTGTTTTATATTAATTAACATTTTGATTTTGTTAAATAATATATCTCTTCCACTTCAAATTGTAAAGTGAATTTGGGAATTTGGGTTTTATGAATATATGTATATAAATATGGAATAAAAAGGATATTTTTTAGTAGAAAAAAAGGGAGGGAAGGCAAAAAAATGTTTATGATCACAATGAAAAAAGGGAATGAATGTTTTTGAAAAATACTTTCAAATGAAAGTGTAAAAAGTCTAACTTTCTCATGGTTGTTAACTTAGTGTATTAGAAAAAATAAATAAAATAAAATCTTGAATGCATAAGATTTCATTTCACATTTGAAGTTTCAAACCTAATTAATAAAAAAATAAAAAATAAAAACTTAATATAATAAATAAGCATGCAATTTAAATTCACGTATTATCTTTGCTCATTTCAAACTCACTCAATCAATATATGGATCTGCTTTTGCTTACCATGTGTACTTTATTAATTTCTTAGTCCACTGGCTAGTATTATAAAATATAAATTCAATAATCTCATATTAAATTTTGTTAATATAAATGATATAATAAAAATCATATTTTTTTACTTATGTTCAAATTTTATACTCCCACCACCATCTTTTAATATAATCATTAAATAAATATAACTTAATATAATAATCTTACAACTCTCAAAATCATCCCTCATGCTCCCACTACAACTAAATGTAACTTAACATAATCATTAAATAAATATAACCTAATATGATAACCTTGCAACTCTCAAAATCATCCCTCATGCTTCCACTACAACTAAATATAACTTAACATAATAACCTTACAACTAAATATAACTTAACATAATAATCTTACACCTAAATGTAACTTAACATGATAACCTTACCATAACTGAGTAATAATGGCCCAACTTAGCCAAACTTAAATGTTGAAGCCATCATAGTTTCATCTAAGTGATCATTGAATGTTACTCTTCCCTCACAAGTAATATATTTATTTTAAATGGTTCATTAAACACTATTCTTCCCTCGACCAATGATGTATTTATAAGGATTTCTACATTATGGAAAGTGTTTAGTCATTAAATAGTGTGTGAAACTTTCCTTGAGCATAGTACACCATTCATTGGAGAGCAAACTTACTAACTCTATGGAAAGTAATTAGGCGCTTTCCATGTATCTCAAACCATCCAATCAAGAACACCCACACTCTTTTTTTTTTTGGGGTAACCATATAAATTAAAGGCAATGCACTTTACTCTGCATTACACTTTATTGCCTCCAGAGAAAAAACATTATCTATAGCCAAGGGTGCTTTATAACTAGGAAGTTTTCTATATCCTCCCTAAAGGAGTGATGGATACTTTCTATGTGTACACATATATGTGCATGTTGCTTACATATATTAATGTTACTCCCAGAACAAACAATTAATTAAAAATTTGAAATAAGTTAGGTATCATTTAAATTGTTTTAAATATGTAAAATATTGAAATTTACATTTTAAATTCGTTGAATTTTTAATATTTAATAAATCAAGTTAAGATAGATTTATATTAATTATTTATATTAAATTGTATAGGTTTGTTTATTTTGAAATAAAAATTTTAGAATTTTAATTAATTGTTAATAATTATTAGGTAAATGGTATGGATTTAACTTCCTCAAAATATTTAGAAATATTTTTAATAGTAATCATAAATCAAAGGTTAAGATTTATCTCAAAAGTAATTATGTCATTTTTCTCTTTTAACTAGATTGATTATTAAAAAAATGTTATATGAGCGTGTTATATGAACATAAGTTATGGTTATGGAGTTATGTGGGCATGTGGAGTTATGGTTATTTGGGCATGTGCTATCAATTAATCCTGGTATTGGTCCATAGAATTGCAATAAAGTATATTTACAAGCTAAAAATCTCCATGATAAAATGGGGTGAATCTCCATGCTTAAGAATCTTTATTATTATTATTATTATTATTATTATTATTATTATTATTATATAATGATTGATAATTTTGAGAAGAGGAGCTGAGGGTTTGCAGAGTGGCACGAATATGGGGTTCAAGGGAACCAAGGCCGAGAAGGAGGTAGTCTACAACAAGAAAATACATGATTTGTTGGAGCAGTACTCACAGGTGCTGGTCTGCTTTGCAAACAATGTGCGATCCAAGCAGATGCGGGGCATTCGTGCCGGATTGAGGCCCGATATGGTCATTTTTATGGGGAAAAATACCATGATGAAGAGGTCCATTTGTCTATATGCAGAGAAGTCGGGGAACACCGCCTACCAAAACCTGATTACTTTGTTGGTGCTGAAGGGGAAGCCGAGGGCCGCTATGTTCAACCTCATCCTGGAGGACTAGGGCGCTTACACCCGCCCTTGGCTACAAGAGATCTCCTCGTCCTACCTCTGCCTCAAGTCCCTCCACTTGCGGCGAATGATCATCAAGGACAACGACCTCGCCACTCTCGTCGGGAGCCACGGCCACATGCTGCAAGCCCTCAAGCTTGAGAAATGCTCCGGGTCCTCCACTCTTGGATTTCTGAAAATCACTCGCTCTTGCAACTTCCTATCAGGGACTATTCACGGAGGCAATCACCCAAGGGATTAGATCTATGGCGATGAGAAACCCAACAAGGAAAGATTTGATCCGTTGCCTTCCACAACAAACCCGTTTCGATCTTGGGCGAAAGCGATATGTTGGACAAGGGTTTCAAGCAGGAACAAGAAAAGAATAGGGGAATACGAGACTACAGAGGATGGAACCGAGGCCAGCAAGGATGATCACTCCAGGGGAAGCAACAATCACAGCATATGGAATGCAGAGTACTCTCTGCGGCGAGGAGAATTTGTAGATCCATGGACAAACCAATATCAGTTGGCAACAAGACCTGGATCCCCGGTAAGTACCCACAGCTTCCAAGTTTTTGTCAAATCCCCTGCCGGAAAAACACAATTACTTTGGGTAAAAGAGACCGACTCTGTAAAGCAACTACAGAACCTCATACTACAAAAATTTGGATATCCCACCAGATCACAAAACCTGATACATGGGGGCAGAGTACTCCAGGACACAAAGTATCTCAGGGAATACAAAATCGCACCCATGTCAACAATAATTCTCAATCTGAGAATAAGAGGGGGCGCGACAGAAAACAGCAGAAATCCTTATAGGGGTGAGGGAAGTGGGACTGGTACAAAAATTACAGGAACACATCAGGGGAAAAAATAGGAAGTATATCCTACAAAAACATTCTTCAAGGGAAAAACACAACAAAAGCAGCACCAAATCAAACAGCTATGGACACAAGGCCATACATTGTGGAACAACTGAATCATACCCCAGAATATAGCATAGATATACCAGAAATAGATGAGCAGTGCACTATATATGAAAGACAAGCAATAATATGTAGATTTAACTATTTTTGGCCCAAACTTGTTGATCTCTTTCATTGTATCTTCACAAACTGGACTATACAATGTGAAATACATCTCTGTTCCAAGGGGTTCTTCATAGTAAACTTTCCTACAGCAGAGGCTAGAGACTTTGTAATACAGGAAGGACCTTGGTTCTGGGGATCCACAGGCCTTTTCATCACACCATGGTTCCCAGATTTTGATGAAAATACAATGGTTGTCTCTAATATGCCAGTTTGGGTGCGATTGCATAATCTCCCATTACACCTCTGGAGTCAGCAAGTACTCGCAGGAATAGGTAATACTATCGGGCATTACATCAAAATGGACACCCAAATACTGGAGGAAAGAATCTACACTTATGCATGAATATGTGTGGAAGTAGACCTCAGCAAAGGCCTGCCAGACCAAATTCAACTGAAGCATAGACATAGGTGTTGGTCACAGATTTTAGATTACGAAAATACAACATTCAAATGTAGAATCTGTCGACAAACAGGACACCTACAAAGCACGTGTCCAACAGCCAAAAAAGACACCCGTAGGAAGAAGAAAATGGGGAAACAAGCCAAGGGATGGCAATTTCCTCCACCACTCTCGGATGACGAGGAGGAAGAAGAGGTGGAACATGAAACCCCCAATGAGAACAATCAGATGAACAAAGAACCATAAGTAGAAGACATAAATCCACAAGAATCTACAGACGTACAGTCGGCAAGGATACCAGAAACAATGGATATGAGCAGATCCAAACGTCAACACATATCAGACACATCAGATTCTGATAAAGACAATCCCCAACCTGTGGCTGATACAGCGCTAGCACTTATAACTCCAACAGAGTCTCAGGGGGGGTGGAGAAAGGTTGAGAAGAAAAAAGGGCGAAAAGCTTGACTTTTCCCCCATCTGTACATTATTTACTTGTTTCTTGTCTTTTCTGAAAACCGAACACCCTGCGTGGTGATGGATGATAAATGCATCTTTTTTGACAAAAACTGAGCACCATTTTTTATTATGGCTCACAGAGATGGCTATGGGCCATCGCAGCATATGCTGAAAAGCATCTACAACATGTAATTTTTCAATTATAATGAAAGATTACGATTTTTCCAGTGGAAAAAAACTAATAATAATGATTTAAAATAAAGTTATAGTTTGGTTATTTTTTATGATCTTTTACTCTTTGAAAAAGTAAGATATATCATGAAATAAGTCTTTTGATGTTTGTTAATATTTACTATCTACTTAATTTATATGGATGCACTAGTTTTATAAAGGACCATATCATACTTATAAAGGAAGTTCACAACATCCAAAAATTCCATCTAATTTTTGGAGAAAAATTTCCATCCAAACCTTATTAATTTGGATTAATTTAACCAATATATTTATTTCGACTTCCTAAAAAAATTTCAATTCAATTCCTTATACACATGTTAATGGAAATTTATTAAATGTTTAAATATCTAAAATTAATATGAATCAAATATAAACTTCCCAAGAAAACTGTCAATTCAATTCCTCGAAACTTATTAAGTGTTTAAATGTCTAAAATTAATATGAAAAATATTACAATATATACCATCATTTAAATATCAAAAAATTACTCATTAGAATAAAGTTACCATAAAACTAGATAAACACTCAAAATTCCTCATTTATAATGAGCTCTATTGAAATTCGCCTAATAAAATACCTAATACAATGTTTCGATATTACAGATTTTAATTTCTTTAATTTCATATATATATATCCAAAATTTTCCTTTTCAAACCAAGTAGTATGTTAATATTTTGATTAAAAAATTTTCCAAAATACCAAAATGCAACTAGAGTGAGAAACCAATTTTTTTTACATGAAACTCATTAATTAAATCAAACGTATATATATGTAGTAAGCAGAAAGCTTAAGTTCACTTACCATTAGTCACCCTAAAATGATCTAATCTCATAGGAAAAAGGATAGAGATAAATCACATAATCATTAAAGATGAGCAAGCGAAATCAATAATTAACACAAGCGTATATATTCAGTAAGTAGGAAGCTTAAGTTCACTCACCATTAGTCACCCTAAAATGATCTAATCTCATAGGAAAAAAGATTGAGATAAATCACATAACCATGGATAAGTAAGTAATAAATAACTAAAAGTATCTCAGTGTATTAACGGTATAATGAGATGGCGATTATATTTTTAGAACTACCATTATCTCGATGTATTAAAGGTATAATGAAATTGGGATATGGGGATTTATATTCTTAGAATTACCATTTATTGGACCTAGGTAGATGCATAGATTTCCGCTGCAGCAAATGTGCAGATAATGAAAAGTCCATATCCGGTTTTACATTTCAGGTTGGTTCAAAAGTATGGTCAGTTGTTAATGGATATATTTAGGTAAAAATTGAAAATATTAAAGGTTTGGTTCAGAGGTGAAAGTATATACACTATTTGGGACAACTGCAAAGAGAATGTCAAATTCAATTCCAATATTTTATATTAGGGAATAGTTAATTGACATATTTAGATAAAAATTGAGAAAATGTGGATTTAAAAAATATTAAAGGTTTGGTTCAGACGTGAATACTCTGTACAAACTAAATGCAACTTAGCAACATAAATTTTATACAAACTAAATGCAACTTAGCAACATAAATTTTAGAGAAACACCCAGAGAGATTAGTGAGGCAAAAACAACTATGGTATGCGAACTAGAAAAATAGTAAATAATTTAGTTAGTCATTAAGTAGTAATTATAATATATAATTAAAAATAAACATTTCCAAATGCAATGTCCATAATTAAAAATAAACATTTCCAAATGCAATGTCCATAATGAGTATGCTTATATATAAATGAGGTCATTTTAAGTAAAAGATATTTTATTTAGAAAAAAAATAATAAGTGTTACTATCATTTAACTATTACTTTGTTACCCCTATATCAGTTGCTACTAGAGCAAGTATTTGATTCCCATTGGCCTATGGCCCTAATTTTTTTTTTTTTTGTGAAAGAAAGTGTCAAGCTTGTAGGTAAGTTTTTCTAATATACTATTCACACTATGGAATTAAACACAAAAGCACAAATAATTTTATTACAAGTGGCTACAATTAATAAATTGTTAGTCATCCTAAACCAATTTTTTTTTTCTTTTTGTGAAAAAATGTGTCAAACTTGTAGGTAAGTTTTTCTAATATACTACTGACATTATTGAAATAAACACAAAAGCACAAATAATTTTATTACAAATGATAAGCAATGATATGGATGATATTGCTCTCGTTTCATCAACTTTATATATAAGCATACTCATTATGGACATTGCAATGAAAATGTCAATTTGTTTTTCCACTTTAGTTTCTCACTCAAAATAGAATAATTGTTCTATGCAAGAAAGTACATAATGTAAAACATAAACCTTAACGAATCTTCATAACCCTAATAGCACAAAATTATTTCAAAGATCTCATAACCTTCTTCATTTTGATGGGTGACAATATTCAATGAGTACAAGAATACACAATATTTCTTATTGGGCATAGAACCCATAGTCACATTCCCACTACCTTAACACTTCTATTAAACTAGGATGACATGGGGATACTGCCCACGTAAATCACGAAGGAATGGTAGGAGGGTCTTAATGATAGCTTGGTTACTGATTAAGTGGTTAACTATAATTGTATAAAGAGTATGAGAGTTATATGTGATTATGTCTAATTTTTAGTTGAAATATGTTTTTTTAAATAAAAATAAAATAATAAAAAATAGTGTGTTATAATAAAAATAGAAATGAATATATATATTTGGCTAAAATGGAAATAATCACATTTTTATTGGTAGTATAAAAGATATTGTTGGATATAATAAAAATAGAAATATATATATATATATATATATATATATATAACATCACTAATTTAGCTCTCATTATGCTTACTCTAATTTAGTTGGTAATCAATATCACAACCTATTATGCAAGAAATGTAGTAAAAAACCACAAATTATTTAAATATTTGCTTTAACATATATATATATATATTTCAATTCCAAGAAAGAAAACGTGATTAAAACTAAGAAAATTTAGTTACTTCCTAGGAGGAATATTTGTAATTCATCAATTTTATATATATATATATATATATATATATATATATATATATATATATATATATATATTCCACTCTATTAATCACAACAAAATATTTTTTTATAACATTATTATCATTACTAATAATAATTCTTATTACTAAAAAAAAAAAAAACCGCTGCTGCTGCTCTGCGCGCGCGCGCCTGAGCCTGCCCTCGGCCTGAACCAGCCTTCGCTCCAGCTCTCGACCAGTCTCTCGGATCCCATGGATCCCCCGGATCCACCAGGGGGGGATCCAGCATTGCAGCAAGCCTTTTCGAATCTGATCAAATCTTTGCCACAGCAAAGACCAAGACCATCGGCTACCAAGTTCATTAAAAAACTGGATGTGCTTCAGGAAGTTCTTCTGCCTCCGACCATTCCTCGCATGGCAGCCATCTCATTAGCAGAAAAAGGATTAATCGGCCAATTTACAGGACTATGGCCCTCACCAAAAACTGTGCAACGGTGGGTTGAGCGAAACTGGGCAGATAAGACTCAAGGGAAAATTTCAATAAGGTTCTGTGGCAGAGGATACTTCACCTTCCATTTTGAAACTAAGGAGGACAAGGACCTGATATTCAGAAACGGGCCTTACTTCATGGACTCCAGGGGTCTCTATCTCAACAAATGGACCCCAGATTTCGACCCAGAACTAGACATTCCAAGCGCAGTACCTGTCTGGGTCAGGCTTCCTCATCTCCCTCTACATTGTTGGGGCGATGACTCGGTCAAGGCAATCGGAAACGCGGTCGGAAAATATATAGATCGCAGTGAACCCAAGGACAACATGCAAGCCTGCGCGCGAATATGTGTCGAAGTCGATCTGGGGCGTGGACTGCCGGAAGCAATCAAACTGAAAGTGGACGACTGGTGCCATATCCAACAGCTGGACTACGAGCAGATACCCTTCAAATGCAAGGTATGTCACGAATACGGACACTTTGCTAATAGATGCCCCAAACTTATAAATGTTGAATCAACAGAGCAAGAGGGACAATGGGAAACGGTAAAAAGGAAAAAAGCGGCCTCATCCCTCAAGCAATCTGAAACTGAACAACCGAGACCATCCCAACTCCAACCTTCCCATCCTCTTTCACCCCACCAGCACCCATCCTCGTCCTCTCAGCAACACCCTCCTCATTTTCCCCCCTCCCCCTCTCGACCTTCAGATCCCTCCATCCCTCCTTCATCCAACCCTTTCGCATCCCTATCTGAAGAAGATCCTATTCAGGATCCCCCATCTGATCAGCACCTCCACCCCTCATCCCCTCATCCCTCTCCGCCCTCCCCTGATACTACATCAACAAGGATCACAAGAAGCTCATCAAAGGACCATGGAGCACCTAGCGAGATACCAAAAAAGCATGGGCCAGGTAGGAAGTCGGCTAAACAGCATAGAGAAGAAAGCGCGCAGAAAGATATAGCAATGGGATCACAGACGCCGATTGAAACCTACATCCTAGGAATCTCGGAAAAGGAAAACAACATCAAAGGCAAAGAGAGGCGAGCACCTCTGCATACCACTGGTAAATCATGCTGAAAATGCTTTCTTGGAACAGCAGGGGACTAGGGCACCCCTCCAAAAAAGCGGCCCTCAAGGAGCTAATTCAAAGTGAAAAGCCCGATATCATCCTTATCCAGGAGACAAAGTTAGAACAATTCGAAATCAGCAGACTCATTGATAAGCAAAAACAGTATTGCGGCTGCACCAGTGAAGCAAGAGGAGCTTCAGGAGGCATATTAACAATGTGGGACAACAGCAAATGGAGCTGCAGCTTCATCAAAACACAACAGCATTGGATAAGTGTTAAATTAGAAAGCAAGGACAATGGCACTGAAGTCAAAATTTACAACATCTACTCACCAAACCACTACAGGGAAAAAGAAGTATGTTGGAACACTCTAGAGGCAGACTTAGAAGAAGACCAAGATAACAATCTAATTTTAGCAGGGGATCTAAACTTGGTCATGCACTCCAATGAGAAAAGAGGAGGGAACTTCAGCGCTGATCATTTCAGAAACCGGCTTGAACACATCATGCAAGATAAGGATTTGGTCGATATGAGGCCCAAGAACCGAAGGTATACCTGGACTAATCGGCGGTTGGGAGCCGGTAACATTATGGAAAGGCTTGACCGTTTCCTCATTAACACTGCATTTCTGTCCTCATTCTCCAACGGTCAGTCAGACATTCTCAATACTTCCGCTTCGGACCATTACCCAATCACCCTCTCTTTGCAAATCCACAGCCACCTCGGTCCCCTCCCTTTTAAATATTCCTCCCTCTGGAACCAAATCCCTGCAGCCCGAAATGCGGTGAAGCAAGCTTGGTTACAGCATGTAGAAGGCTCCCCAATTTACATTTGGGAATCAAAACTGAAGCAAACAAGGCAGGCTCTTAAGTCTTGGGCAAAGACCAACTACAAGGAACCCGAGGCATTAAAAAAGGATATCAAACAAAATCTTGAAGAAATACAGCAAAGCATCGAAGCGGTAGGACTTACCCAGCAAGCAAAACAAGAAGAGATCAGATTATATACTAAGCTGCGCCAAACAGTCAGAGACGAGGAAATCAAATGGCGGTTAAAATCAAGACAAATATGGCTGCGTGAAGGTGACAAAAACACCTCCTACTTCCATAAACAAGCCACAGTCAGGAAGGCAAGGAACACAGTTAGCATAATCAAAGACAGTGAAGGGAACACTCATGATACCCAAGACTCCATAAAAGCTGCTGCAACTTCCCATTTCAAAACTCTCCTGACAGAGGACGAAGGAGAGAAGGATTACTCAAGTTTCCTTCAACATATGATCAGAGAAGTCACTCAAGGAATGAACAACAAGCTCACCCAAGAAGTTGAAGAGGAAGAAGTCCAAAAGGCCATATGGAGCCTCCACCCGGATAAAGCTCCAAGTCCTGATGGGTTTCCTATCAGCTTCTACAGAGAGTACTGGCAAATGTTAAAAAAGGACCTCCTAAAGATGATTCGATGGGTCCTTCGGAAAGGCAAATTAGGGGGTTACACCAACTCAACGTATTTAGCTCTTATCCCAAAAGAGAACAGGCCCACTACATTCTCCAGATTCCGGCCCATATCCTTATGTAACTCTGCTTACAAAATAATCACAAAAATCTTGTCTTCCAGACTCAAGCCTCTTCTCTCCTCCTTAATCTTTGAAAATCAAGGAGGCTTTCTAGCCAATAGACACATCTCCGACTCCATTCTTCTAGTACAAGAAGCCATCCATTCTAGTATTAGTCGTAAGGAAAAAGGTTTCATCCTTAAACTAGACCTTGCCAATGCCTTTGATAGAGTCAGACACTCCTTTTTATTTGTTGTTCTGCACAAAATGGGATTCAATACCTCCTTCATAAATATGGTCAAAGCATGCATCTCTAAACCCTGGGTTTCCCCTTTGGTGAATGGAAGACCTTGTGCAGCCTTTCAATCCTCCCGAGGCCTCAGGCAAGGCTGCCCCCTGTCCCCTTATTTATTCATCCTCATGGCTGAATCCCTTAGCAAAGCCTTGGACTATAACCGAAGAATAGGCCTAATCACAGGTATCCAATTCGAGCAGGGCACAAAGAATATCAACCATTCCCAATTCGCTGACGACACCCTCTTGATGGGCGGAGCCTCGAACACCATTGCAAGGCACTTCAAAAAGATCATGGATCAATTCATGGACTGCTCTGGAGGAAAAATTAATCAAGTCAAAAGCTGCATCTATGGATGGAATGTAACAGCTCACACCATTCACAGCATCGCAAACATTCTAGAGGTCTCATACAAGCTAGAATGGAGTCACTTCACCTATCTAGGGATGTCGGTGAGTATAGGACCCCTGAAGATCGAAACTTGGAATGAAATCCTCGACAAAATCAAAAGGAAAATCCAGCAATGGGGAACTATGTGGCTCAACCCAGCAAGACGTCTTGTCCTTCTCAAATCAGGTTTGATCTCTCTTCCCATCTATCGTTTTTCATTGATACAAGCTCCAATGATTTTCCATCATAAATTGGAAAAGGCCCTTAGACACTTCCTCTGGCAAGGAGGGAAAACGGAAAAGAAAAAATTCAACCTGGTTGGCTGGAAAAATGTCATCCAACCCCAGGAAAAAGGAGGTCTTGGTATAAGGTCTCCAAAACTTCTGAATTTAGCCCTCGGGGCTAAAATTGTTTGGAGACTAATCACAGGGGACACAGCCTGGTGGAAATCAGTTTTAGAAGCCAAGTATCTCAACAGTACTAGGCATAAGCTACTGGAAACCAATATCCCCATCAGGGACAGCTCCAGCATCTGGAAATTATGTAAGAAAATAATCCCACTTATGATCCAACACACCTCAAAAGTTCCAGGAAGTGGAAACAGCATCAGTATCTCTAGAGACAGAATCCTAGGTCAGAGCCCTATAGGGTCCAATGCAGATGCAATCCCAGCCATAAACTGGCTAAATGGCAGAGGAATATGGTGCCTTGCCCAAATCGCACAGTGGGGAAACTCCTCCCAAGCTTGGACGGGTTGGACTCTGCCGGACTATCCAAGGGAACTGGAAACAAGTTTTAATGCACTAAGGAATCATCTGCATAGCAAGGCTCCGATATATAGAGAAGGAACAGATAGCTACCGCTGGGATCCTTCGGGAACCATGTACACAGCTAAAGCAGGGTATCATCATCTTTGCGAAAGTGCCTTCCCACAGGACATCTGGAACCACTGGAGATTAGTTTGGAAGGCGGAAGCCCCTCCTAAAGTAAAATTCTTCTGCTGGCTCCTCTTGAAAGGTAAAATCTTAACAGCTGAGAACTTAAAAAAAAGGGGCATTCTGGGTCCTTCCAGGTGCCCAAACTGTTGCCAAGCAGAAGAAACAATGCAGCACTTGTTCTTAGACTGCCAAGTTGCTGTAAAATGTTGGAAAGATATAGCTTCAGTTGGGGAAGTCGATTGGAATCCAAAGCCATCCATAGCAGAGACAGTCCACAGTTGGAAGAAACTGTGCCCATGGAAGAGCAAGAAGAGTAAATTATCACAGAGGATATGGAATACATTACCATTAACTCTCCTTTGGAGCACTTGGTTAGCTAGAAACAAGAAATTTTTTCAAGACAAAGGACACAACACCAGAATCATGTGTCACAAAGCCATGAGCTTAGCGGTGGAAGCTGTCACAATTCGCACTCACAGTAAAATCAATCTCAGCAATTACAGTGTAGAAGAAAGAAACTTGATCAATTATGGACACAGTAGCACCATCAGCGCCCAGGAGCTAGAAAAAGAAAAATCGAGCCTGAAGGAGTCAACTGTAGCTTGGAAACTAAGGCTTAAGGAAGAAGAATTTGCTCTATGGCTGAGCAATTGCAACAGATACTCCCTGTTTTTCGATGGTGCCTCAAAATCTAATCCTGGCCAAGCAGGCGCAGGAGGCCTCATATGCAATGCAAATGGTGAGCCTATCATGCATTTTGAATGGGGATTGGGTGAACTCTCTAACAATAGGGCTGAAGGACTGGCCTTATTCCAAGGTCTCAACCAAGTGATCAATCTGGGAATCACGAAGGTGAATGTCTTTGGCGACTCTGCGATCATAATTCGGCTCATGGAACAAAAGCAGAATTCGCCAAACACTCTGCTGCAACAAATTAACAACAGGAATCAAATTCTACACGGCATGCTGGAGGAGGCCCACTACTATCATATCCTAAGGGATCTCAATAAGGAAGCTGACCATCACGCCAGCAAGGCCTGTGTTCGCCCCAAAGGCCAGCTCAGCTGCAATGATACTTTATCCATCCAACCACTGCCATGAAAGCCACACATCTAATCAGCACACGGGGCACCACACCCAATAGAATCTGCCACAGCCAGCAAATCAGTAAAACAGAGGACATAACAGATAAGGTTGGGAGAAATTGTATCAGAAGTCCGATCAAGTATTCAGTTCAAGGCATGGGAACTAGGATTCATAGAGCAGAAGATCGTCCTCGCCATCAAACAATCGATTTGGGTCAAGATATGCGCTGGAAGAGTCAGAGGAGCATCGGGATATGCATCTCTCTTCTCCATCTTCGCAGACAGAGAAACTCTTTATATATCCATGTTATGCAAACTCAACACCCCACACTTGAAGTCTATTGTTGTAAGATAGAGAAAGGAATCGCAGATGAGGCCTATCTTCGTAAGCTAACGAGCGGGATCGCAGTTGAGCTTCGCCGAGCTTCACCTTGCGGAATCTGTGACAGTTACAGTCAGCTTGACCGCATTCTCCCAAGCGTTCTCAGCACTTCCGAGAATCTGAGTAGTGCTGATCTTAATAACAGCAAGGCAAATCGTCAGAAGCAAGGAGACAAGCAAAGGAGCAGCGCCACCAATCAGTCAAAGAGATCAATGGAGCGTCCTGAACAATGCTTCCACTGCCGGGACCTGCAAGCCGAGTTTGAAGAAGTCCGAGCTCAACAGAGAGCTCTGGAGGACCAAGTGCGTAGTTTGGAGAATCGGCTCGCAGAACAAGTCAAAATCCTCCATGAAAAATATAGAGCGGAGATGAACCTCTTTTTGCACAGGGTACACTCCCTTCACGAGCAGTTCAGTAGTTTGCACAACAGATGCAGCCACGCAGAAGAAAGGATCGAAATACTCAAGCAAATGATGGAAAAGAAAGATGCTACATCCTCCTCCAGCGCCAAACCAATTGAAGCTGACCAGGATCCAGAGGGATCAACTGCAAGAAAGATGAGCCATATTGAGATTGATTAGTCATGTTTTGTAAGTGTAAATTTTGGGGCCGGCAGTATGTTAAAATCTACAGTAGTATAAGCAGTAATAGGAACAGTCCAACCAAAGTAAGAACCAAGGAAAGATTCTTTTTTGTGATTCCTTGGCTTCAAAATGCTCTTGAAGCATCTTATGTAAGGCAACCTGCCTACTTCTTTTTTCAGATTAATACATAGCACCCGAACATTGTCTAAAAAAAAAAAAAAAAATTCTTATTACTACATTATAATAATTAATATTTTAAAGATAATAATATAATACTTAATAATTTTATAAATTTTTATAACAATATTATTAATGATAATATTATTAATTTTTGGAATAAATCACTTTTTCCCATAACAATGTGTTCAACCCCAAAATTAATAATATTGATAGTTATTTTATATAACCCTAACATTAATATTACTCATTTTATTATTTTGAAATATTAATATTTAATTATTTTAAAAATATTATTAATATCTTATTGTTAAGGTACTTTGTGTGAAAAGGTCACCAGTTAGAAATTTCGTGGGCAAAAGTCCAACCATGCTAAAGGTTGGTGTGGCCTTAGTGGGGTGCCCCAGGTGATTTTGACGACTTAGTTGCCCTTGGGTTAGAGCTACTTAGCTAAGTGTGTCATTCATCTCAAAACTCACATTACCTCACAAACAAAAAAGTATTTTATTGTCATCTTAAACTTTTTATTACTAGACATATTAAATAATTAATAATTAATATTTTATTTATTATTCTACTAATATTATTGGCAATAATATTTTCATTATTGATAAAAATTCAGATTTTTTCAAATCATCATCATCATCATCATCATCATCATCATCACCACCTTCTTAATAATATTATTATTAATTATCATTTTTTTGGAATAATAAAATTTTCTCTTGCTTTTAATAATAATACTAGTTGGTTAATAATATTATTAATAATTATTATTATTATTATTTTGGAATAATACAATTTTTTCTAGTTTTTAATAATTTCCTTATTTCCTAACATTTATCTCCTAACACTACCATTCTATAGAGAGGGCGAGGGGCTATGCCCCTCTTCCTTTTTACTCATGTTTTTGCTTCATGTACTTTATGATGGGTGAAGTGTTCACCCGAAACATCCATGTTTCAACTATTTGTAACACTTGTCCAAAAACTACTTTCTCTAAAAAATTATTTTAATATAGACAATGGGGTTCATAAATAAAATATTTCAATGCTAAAATATTTCAATGTTAAAAAAATATTGTGGTTAAAACACTTTAAACCCTTTCCAGTAGTCTTGCTATTTTACATGTTGGTTATTTTTCAAGTATAGTTTTTTGGTCAATTTTCACTGAAATATAACAAAGGTTAGTTGGAATTGCAAGTTTAAGTTGTATAGTTTACACAAGTGTTAAAGGTAATTTCAAGGCATTATATCAATTTATGCATTCAAAAATATAATTTAAATAACGCAAAATTACACATGGTGTGTATGTGTGTGTAACTAGTATATATACATTTTAACCATGGATTCATCAAGGGCTCAGAAAGATTAACTCTATTGAGATGCAAATCTTTTTTCAGATTTTACACTCTAAAAAAATTACATATCTAAAGATTTTATCCCTCTCGACATTACCTAAATCCATGATTAAGATAAATCTATATTGATATATATTGAAAACAAAATTTAATATGACATCCTTATAATATATGTCATAAAAACAAAAATATTTTGAAAAACAAAAACTTTTATTATTATTTAGCAATTATGATATTCGAAGAAAATGTTTTAATATAAGAATTTGTCAAGCATGACTTAACTTTGACTCTAACTTTGATCCCTAACTTAGTGAACCTTTATTAGTGACACAATTTGGCTTTACCACGTGAACCTTTATCAGTTGAGGATTTCATGATTTCATGTAGGTGAACTTTTATTAGTTGAATATTTCCTCTAGTATCTATGACTTAGCGAACCTTTAACATGGTCAAATTTAACCATCTATCCAAATTTATAAATCAATCTCTCGCTAACCTTAAAGGTTAACTAAGTTGTTAACAAGTTTTGTACTTTAGGGGAAAGATTACAATAGAATTTATGTATTTGGTGAACATCGGATAGCAAATTAGCAAATTTTGTGGATAGCACATTTTGTGTCTGGGTGAATGGTAAAACCCTCAGTATGTGGGTCAACAAAGTTGTACATTTGTGATCTAGTGATGTCATAAAAGGCATATTATAGTTTGTTGTATTCATTTTATAAATAAATGTCTAGCTCACTTTACAGGTTAATTAAGTTAGCGTAGGAAAAGATTGCAATAGAATTTATGTATTTGGTGAACAACGGATTGCAAATCTTGTGTGTCTCGGTGAATGGTAAAACCCTTATCATATGGATCAGCAAAGTTGTACATTTGTGATCTAATGATTGAATCAAAAGCACATTATCGCTTGTTGTATTCATGTTATACATCTATAGTTTCTTAAGTTGGTATTTTTGCGAATTTGCAAATACTTTGGTATTCCTATATGTTTAATATAAGAAAATGTTCCCAAGTTACTCCAACTAATAACATTGAATTTGTTGCATCTAAATACCATGGTGTAGTGATTAAATGAAGAAGCATGTTGGTGATTAAAGACAAACAAAAATCATTTTGACATCAAAGCTAATTTTAACTTTGGTATCATTTTAATCATCATGACATCAAAGATAATTTTAATTTCGGTATCATTTTCCCATTGAATTCAAATGCGTTCCGAGCATATTTGAAACACACCAATATTTCTCACGTATACAAACTCTCTTTGTATGCATGATTAACATATATACAACATACCAAATTTAAAGAACCAATACCTACCCAAGTAGAGGACCATAGAAAAATGCACAATCGATGCTCAATATTTTGTGTCCTAGTCTTCTCTGATAATGTACAACTCTATATAAAGATTTATGATGCAAGAGCATCCAGCTCAGGCACCATGACCGCGTGTCGGTCTCTGCCAAGTTGAAAAGTTGAGTTAACATTTTATTTGTCTTTTATGTTAGTTTGTCAGAATAGGAGGTCGGATTTTTATTTTTATCTTAATCTCTAAATTAGTCAAAGGTAGTTTGATCGGTTAGGGTTATTTATTTGTCTATTACTAATAAACCATGGATTAATAATTGTCCTGTTATTTTAAAAGGAAAAGACAAATGTGTCTAAAAGGAAAATCTTGTCATAAGGACAGAACCGAATGACTAATAACCATGTAACTGTAAAGTCTACAACTGAAAAGCAACTGTACAGTTTCATTAACTGTGAACAAGAAACATATAAATGTAACAGCAAAATTCATGTAAAAGGTTCAGCATTTCTTGCACTCGAATAATATCAATAACAGAGAAATCAATTCAGTCCATCTGTATGTCCTATTGTACTTTTATTGTGCTTTCTAATTAATGAGCATCTGAACAGACAACCTATTGTACACAGATCATTGTGGTTAATTCTTTTTGTTTTTCCTGAGAAAAAGACCCAGTCCTAACAGTGAAACAGAAGAGCAGAGGCCAGAATGAGGGCTTAAATTTCTATTGAGGCAAACAATGAAGATAGAAAAGAAGCGATACAACCAAATTCTAGTACGGGCCAAGCACCCACAGGCCAGACAAAATTTCCTATTATTCTTTTAAATTGACTGTCCAACAAGTTACCAGAACATCTACAGCGTTCTCACATGATCGTATGAAACATCACAAGCAAACCGAAAAACAATAATTGCAGTCCAGGCGGAGAATCCGGAGTAAACCAAAAGAACGACAGCATAATTACATAAATGACATTCAGGTAACCGAACCATTTTTCTTTCCTGGAGTTTCTCTTTTTCAATTGCAAAAACAAGTATATAACAATACATAGTAGCACTGCAAGATAAAGCCCAGACAAGCGTAAAGCCAGTGGACGACAAACCCTAGGTGAGGGTTTCGAAAAACTATTTCATACACAGCCATCGACGCATAGGCCCGTGAACGACAAACCCTAGGTGAGGGTTTTGAAAAAAAATTCATTCATACACAGGAAATTCCAGTCAAGAAATCACCGATAGTGGAATCCCATACCACCAATACGACAGGACATTACTCACAGCGAGAGCCAATTGACAAGCTCCGAGGATTACAAACCCTCACGACCAAAAGGCCTAATTTAAAAACAGAACGAGGACTGAAAGAAATTCATGAGACAGAGCCTACCGGACAAAACCGAAACTTCCATCGCGATACCTCCAATCGCAAACCCTCAATACCTGCAAAGAAATCGAAATACAGGTGTTAGAGTCGCATTACCACAGAAGCGGAATTACAGTGCCTAGAGAAAACAAATAACAGAAATTGTATTCAACTTACCTGAGGAATTGCAGTGAGCACCGAGGACAAACTTTCCACCCACAAGTTTCGACCAACTGCGTAGATGAAGGAGCAAACAAGGTCAGAAGCTGGGGAAAGAAAACCACAAATTGAATCAAGGAAAGATGGCTACCTGCATGTGAAGCCGAGGACGGAAGGACGCCATCGGTTCGAGCCTGGATGCAAGCCAACCACTGAGTTGCCAACAAGAACATGAAATACCAACACATATGTTAAGTTATGGTGTGTTCTATGCTTATAACAGTTTACTTCTTTTTCTTATTATATTCCACCAATTAGCAATCACATGTACATAAAGTAAAGTGCAGATAGAACATTAAACGATCGACAGAAAACAAGCCAAGACAAGACACACAAGATGTGGCGGCTAGCCAAGGACAAACCCCACAATGTGTGGGGAAACCCTTTGATCAAATCTTCTTTTATCTTCAATAATTCAGCAGAGAGAAATAGTACAATAAATCTGATTCATATCAGCAGTAGCAAACCCTTGATCAGTAACATCAGCATTAGCGGCTTCATTATCAAACTAGGACAGACCATATCTCACAAACCGACAGTCGGATTGACTTCATTCCACCACCAAAAGTTTCGGCTTCCAGAGGAGGTTCAAATGAACCTACAGCGCATTTCAGATGAGGAGATCTTCTAGGCCACGCAAGTCAATCTTTACTTCTGCAGTTGCAGCTTCAGTTTCAGTAGTTTCCGGCTTCAAACTAGGGCAGTCGATATGTTGCAAATCGTTCGTCGATAGGCCGTCCTCTTGTCAGCAAAGTGTCCACCGCACGGTTCATCATGACATGCCTTAAGGATGTCAGGCATTTCATCTTCCCGAACACATCTTCTGATCACACAATCTAGCCCTGTTTTGAACAATTCATTAGAAATCCATGAATACTTTGAACTCTCCTGAATGATTTTCCTTTTCTCATTAGGAAATAAGTGTGGAGGTAGCTTCCTTGTAACCAAATAGTTAGCAATATCTGCATACCAAGGAGTTTTAGTAGTTACTGCAAACAGATATTCATCTGGAAACTTATCCTCTACAGGAGAATCTTCGTTAGTATTTTGGATTCTAGACAAGAAATCAGCTACTGTATTTTGTTTTCCTAGTCTATCTAACACAGTAATATTAAATTCTTGTAAAAGTAAAAGCCATCTTGTGACTCTGCCATTAGTAACAAGTTTGTTCATGAGATATCTAATTGCAGAATGATCATTATGGACAAAAGTTTCATAGCCAGTTATGTAATGTCTAAACTTGTTAATTGCATGAACAACGGCTAAGAACTCTTTTTCAGTCACAGTATAATTTAACTCAGTGGGAGTCAAATTTTTACTGGTGTAATAAATGGCATAAGGAACTAAATCCTTTTGACCCAACACAGCTCCTAGAACTGTATCTGAAGCATATGTAGAAATGTGGAAAGGAAGTTTCCAATTTGGCCCTCTCAGAATGGGTGCTTCAGATATTAGACTTGTTTTTAGAGTTTCAAATGCAGATTGACAGTCAGGATCCCACTTGAATTCACAGTCTTTTGTAAGTAATTTGAAGAGCGGAGATGCTATCTTGGTGAAGTTTTCAATAAATCTTCTATAATATCCAGTAAACCCAAGAAAACTTCTAACATCTTTTTGACAATTTGGAATAGGTAACTTGGAGATGACTTCAACTTTTGATCTATCAACTTTAATTCCATCTCCTGAAATATGATGTCCTAAAACAATCCCTTCAGTAAAAATCATAAAGCATTTTTCATGACTTAGTGAAAGATTTGTTTCCTTACATCTTATAAGAACTTTTTCCAAATTTTCTAATGCCTCTTCAAATGAATTACCATAAACTGTAAAATCATCCATATAGACCTCTACACAATCATGAATTAGATCAGAAAAGATTCCTAATACTGCCCTTTGAAATGTTGCAGGTGCATTACATAATCCAAAAGGAAGTACTCGGTAAGCAAAAGTTCCCCATGGACAGGTAAATGTGGTCTTGTCCTGATCTTCAGGTGCTACCTGAATTTGATTGTAACCACTAAAACCATCCAAAAATGAGAAGTACTTTTTGCCTGCTAAAGTATCTAATACTTGATCAATAAAGGGCAAAGGAAAGTGATCCTTCAAAGTTGCTTTGTTTAATTCTCTGTAATCAATGCAAAACCTCCATTTACCATTCTTTTTAGGTACTATAACCAAAGGGGAAACCCACCGGCTATCTGAAATGGGGTAAATGAAGTTTACATTAAGTAACTTTTGGAGCTCTTCTTTCACTATCTCCCTAAGGTTTGGATTCATTCTTCTTTGAGGTTGTCTGATTGGTTTAATGTTTTCCTCAATGTAGATGTGATGAATGCAAGTCTTAGGGTCAATGCCTTTCATATCGGTATACTCCCATGCAAATGCAGTAGAATGTTTTTGCAAGATTTTGGTTAGCTCCTCTTGTTGTGATTTTTCCAAGTTTCTGTTGATATTCAATGTTTTTCCTGGAAAAAATTCCATGGCAGAACTACCAAACTCTTCCATAGAGAAAAGAGACATTTGTCTAGATGATAGACACTCAATGTCAGAATCCAACTGAAATTGTGTGGAGTCATATTCTGAAGATGGTTTAAAATTTTCTAATGTGTTCAGAATTTGACTATCTTCACTAACCTCAGAAATGGTAAGGACAGGTTGTATAGTATCTTCATCATCAATCCACTCATTATCCCCTATTTCTGTAATTGCTTTTGCTGGAGGATACAGATTGAACTTCTTTGTCGAATTACCATCAGAAATATACATATCCCCAGACCTACAACTTATGAAAGCATCAGTTGTGGCTAGCCAAGGTCTTCCTAAAATAAGAGGATGTCCTCCTAGATTACTCTTGGGAGTTAAAATCATGAAATCCACTGGATATTCCCAAGAGTCTAGGGAGACTGGAATGTCTTCTAATACACCATCTAGTTTAATAATTGATCGATCTGCCAATTGCAATAAAGTAGGTGTAAAAAGAAGATTAGGAAGTTTTAGTTGTTCCATAGTCTGTCTACTCATAATGTTAATAGCAGCCCCTAAATCAATCAAAGTATTTGGTATTTCTACCCCATTGATATGTGTTTTGACAATTGGACTACCAGGGTCTACATATTTCTGCATAGTAATTTTTCCCATCATGATATCTGCAATTTTTCCTACCAGGTGGATCCTTTTGGTATCTCTTGGTTTCCTTCCTGGTCTTTTAAGGCTCAACTCCTTTATTGTTTTTGCTAGAATAGGAATTTCCTTAATGGCTTGTAACAAGGGAATCTTGATATAGACATTCTTCAATTCATCTAGAAAATTATAGTCAGGCAACCAAATTTGTTTTTCCACTCCTTTGTCAATTTGTAATCTTTCAAGAAAAGGAGGTGTGGATAAAGATGTAGGTTGCTCAACTATGGGAGTTGTGGGGGTTAATTCTTTTTCTTTTTCTTTTTGAGTGTTTGGGTTTTGAAGAGATGCTTTAGAACCCTTATTGGCTTCAAGAGATTCTTCCTCAAAAATGCTTTGCTTTTGTTCATTAATAGAAGGCTTATCTAAGACTCTACCTGATCTGAGTTGTACTTCATTGAGAGGAACAATCATATAGGTAGGAAATGGTTGACCTTCCAACATGTAAGCATTTTGAGGATTTTTATTATTAGGGTTTGGCAATGGCTGAGAAGGAAGTTGATTTGACTTCTGTTGGAATGGAAGCAAGAGTTGAGAATTTGGATTCTGTTGAGAAGGTTGTTGTTGTTGAAATGGCAATGATAGTTGTGGATTTTGATTTGGAAGTTGTGGAGCTTGTTGGTTTTGAAAAGATGGAGGATATTGGTGTTGAGATTGCAACAAGATGATGGAGCTTAGTGAAAAGAGTCGCCTTCACTAAGTGGGCCCGCAGGCTATTTTTGGCGCAAGTCTATTTTTAGACATATGGATCATGTCTATGTTTATGGATGATTGATCAAGTTGGGAAAAATAGATGGACTTATATTTTTGATGAAAGTGTGAGTGATCACAGTGTGAGTGATCAAAGTCTATTTTTAGACTGGCTGTCAAAAATAGAAAAGTCAAATATTATTATCTCACAATAATATTTGGACTATAAACTTAATCTTATTCTCTTGGAGCACTTCAGTTTGAGCTACAGAAGTGGCACATGCAGCTGTCAGAAGGAAATACGCTTTTCTTATGAGTCAGTTGAGTTGTTGCATGCATGACTTCAGTTAGAACTCAATCAGTTGAGTTTGGTGGAGTTGATTGTGGAGTTGATGGAGTTGTGTTCAGTTTAGCTTTGTTAAACTGGTTGTATTTAGTCTAACTGGCAAATAGACTAGAGATGAGTTGAGTGAATTAGTTATTAATTAATTCACAAGTTATTAACTCATAATACAACTAATGAATACATCAGTTAACTCAGTTGCATGTCAGTGCATGTTCAGTTCAACAGGGACAGGTGGTAGAGAATCAGATTGCTATCAGTTGTGACTATAGTTGTGCATCAGATCTTGCACAATCAAGGGATTGAGTATGCCAATGAGTTTGCTCACGTATTTGGCCCACATTTTAGCCTTTTCTCACGTCCACAAAGAGTGAGTGACTATTTTGCAGGTGAAAAACGAGTTTGGGAAGCCATTCTCATCAGTTCTTGAGCAGGTATTGAGCAGTGGAGGCAGGCAAGCAGTGGAAGAGATTTGGAGATCAGATCTGAGCTGTATTGTGTGTAACAGAGGTGGAGATACTTGTGAGAAGTATTATGTTGTGTAATGTTACATGACTCAATCATTAATATACAGATAGTTGGGGTTTTTAGCGCGATGCTTTCCCCGGGATACATACTGTGTTAATGTGTGAATGCTCTTGATGTTTTATTGTTAATGATGCTGCTATATTGTTGATCAACGTAGAGGAGCTTATGTATTGTGTATGTTTTCCACAATAGTACATGATCAGGATAATCTCCATTGAATATGTGTTAAATTATTCAAAATTTCTACATGGTATCAGAGCGAGCTAGATAATTGTAGAAAAAGTTTCTACATGGTTTCAGAGCAGCTTGATTTGTAAAAGAGATTTTTACAGGATATCAAGCGAGGATTGATCATCAGATCTACTATTCAGGAAGTGTTTACATTCTATTTCTTCAGGCAGAGTCTGTAATCGGGCCAGGTAGCCTCTGTATTCATCCTTCTTTTGGAAGGTGAGATATCCGGTGAATGCCCATACAGTCGATCTCTGTACGAGAAATATTGTGTTCTCACGAATTCTAGATCGGAAGCAGTTGAGTTAGTTGCTGGTGGAATTCGAATTTTGCAACAGTGTTGTTGAAAATGTCTTTCAACGGATTGCAAATGTTATTCCAAAGCAAGAGCGACCTGGCGCTCAAGGATAAACTCAGTAACAATAAAGGTGAGAATGGATCTTCATCAAAGGTATCTGATGAAGAGAATTACGCTTTGACTGCCAAAGCAAAGAAGGGGAAGAACAAGAAAGCTTCTCATTCCGGTGCGAAAGGCAAGAAGCAGGATATGTCCAAGGTGAAGTGTTTTCACTGTCACCAGCATGGACATTATGCCACAAATTGTCCGCAGAAGAAGAAGAACAAGCAAGCTGCTGGATCTGCAGGGGGAGAGGCCTTAGCTTCTCAGTTTGAGCTTGATTTTTCATTGATCGCATGCTTGGTTTCAAGTGTGATGGGATCAGTGTGGTTCTTGGACAGTGGTGCGTCTTTTCACATGACGGGAGATAGAGATTTGTTCTCTGATCTGGAGGACAAAGATCTTGGAGTGCACATCGAGATGGGCGATGATGGTAGATATAGTGTGACCGGTATCGGTACCATTTCCTTTGAGAGGGAGTCTAGTAAACCCTTTGTATTGAAGGAAGTCATGCATGTTCCAGGATTGAAGAAGAATCTCATCTCAGTGGCGATGTTAGAAGACAAGGGGTATGATGTTGTTTTCAGCGAGGGAAAGGCCTTCCTGCGCAGCAAGACAACTGGTGAGACCTGGAAGATAGGGGTTCGAGTGAGGAACCTTTATCAGTTGCATGTAGATGGATGCGCAGCAATGGCAGGCAAGGCAGAAGGATTGGTGAGCCGGGATGATGGCGAGTTGTGGCACAGGAGATTGGGTCACCTTCACCATGGAGCCTTGAAGATATTGCAGCAGATCACTACAGGGCTTCCTAAAGGCACACTTGCGCAGTCAGATCAGTGCAAGGGGTGTACTTTGGGGAAGTTTGTGAAAGCCACCTTTCACGAGAAGGATAGTCGCGCCACGACGATCCTTGAGAGAATTCACACAGACGTGTGTGGACCTTTCTCAGTTGCTTCGACAGCAAAACACAGGTATTATGTGATTTTTGTTGATGATTTCTCTCGTAAGTGCTGGATCTTCTTCATGCAGAAGAAGAGCAAGACATATTCAAAGTTCTGTGAATTCAAAGCACTGGTCGAGAAGGAGTCGGGGAAGAAGGTGAAGGCTCTTAGGAGCGATAATGGTGGTGAATACATCTCGGACGAGTTCAAGGATTTCTGCAAGGCAGAAGGGATTCGTAGAGAGCTCATAGCTCCCCATAACCCACAGCAGAACGGGGTAGCTGAGCGGAAGAACAGAACGATTGTGGGTGCTGCACGGGCAATGTTGCATGATCAGGGCCTACCCCTTCACTTGTGGGCGGAAGCATGCAATACAGCAGTTTATGTGCAGAACCGTTGTCCTCATAGGATACTTGGCATGAGTACACCTGAGGAGACTTATTCTGGTAAGAAGCCTGATCTTTCTCATTTGAGGATTTTTGGTGCTAACGTTTACATGCATGTGACGAAGGATGCCAGAAAGAAGTTGGAGCTGACTGCAGAGGTTGGGATATTTGTGGGGTACACTGATACGCCCCACAACTATCGTGTGTATTTTCCAGACAGTGGTAAAACTATTGTGCGATGGGATATAAAATTTCAGGAGG
The DNA here is from genome assembly GCA_031772625.1 of Pinus tabuliformis. Taxonomy (NCBI): domain Eukaryota; kingdom Viridiplantae; phylum Streptophyta; class Pinopsida; order Pinales; family Pinaceae; genus Pinus; species Pinus tabuliformis. The sequence goes on along the minus strand of CM062809.1, from coordinate 964,372,707 downwards.
AGAAAGCCATGAAGTGTTCGCTTGAGAGGGAGCTACACTTGCATGCAGATGAGGAGCTATTAGTTCCTAAGGATGAGCTTCAGGACGTGGATCAGCCACAGGACGAGGTTCATGGAGTGGAAGAGACCACTCATGCAGCGCCAACCATCAGAGGGCGAAAGCGCTTGACAGAAGCTGAGCGACTGGCTCAAGATGCAGAGAAAGTTGTAGGACCACCTACAGCCCAACGCAGGCAGAGACAGTCACCTGATCGGTACACTGGATACATGGCTCTTATGAGCAAGTGTGTTGTGACTGAGCCATCCTCTTTCGAGGAAGCTGTGGAGGATCCCGCATGGGTAGACGCCATGGTGGAAGAGTATGATTCTATTGTCAGAAACAGTGCATGGGAGATTGTTCCTAGACCGGAAGGGAAATCAGTGGTAGGTTCGAGATGGATCTACAAAGTTAAGCAGGCAGCTGACGGGAGTGTGGAGAAGTACAAGGCAAGATTTGTTGCCCGAGGCTTTTCACAGATTAAGGGGATCGATTATGAGGAGACCTTTGCACCTGTCGCAAGGTATTCTTCCATACGGACGATTCTTGCTCTCTCAGCGCAGATGGGATGGCACATTCATCAGATGGATGTGAAGATTGCGTTCCTCAACGGAGTCATTGAGGAGGAGGTGTACATTGAGCAACCCGAAGGCTTTGAAGTCTTCAGCAGCGAGTCGCATGTGTGCAGGCTCAAGAGAGCGCTGTATGGGTTGAAGCAAGCACCACGTGCTTGGTACACATGGATAGACAGCTATTTCACAGGACTTGGATTCTCCAAGAGCGAGGCGGATCCGAACCTATACCAGATTGTGGTGGAGGGTAAGTTGCTTATCATTGTACTGTATGTTGATGATTTGATTCTAACGGGTGATGAGCTGTTGATACTGTCATGCAAGAAGGATCTTGCTACAGAGTTTGAGATGAAGGATTTGGGCCTCCTTCACTATTTCCTAGGATTGGAAATATGGCAGCGCAGTGGTGGACTGTTTGTTTCTCAGGGCAAGTATGCTCGGGAGATACTAGAGAAGTTCAACATGCATGGCTGCAAGCCTGTTGATACTCCTCTTCCTGGAGGTTGGAGGAAGGAGGATGCCACTTCGGAAGAAGAAGTGGATGCCACTGTTTATCGACAGTTGGTGGGGTTGCTGATGTATTTGGTCAATACACGACCTGATATATGCTATGCAGTTAACCAGCTTTCACAAGCTATGGTTAAGCCTACCAAGCTCTTCTGGAAGGCGGGAAAGCATGTATTGCGCTACTTGAGAGGCACATCGGGATATGGTTTGTGGTACAGACAGGAGGATGAGGTGAAGCTATGTGGCTTCACGGATGCAGATTGGGCAGGGAGCCCAACGGACAGAAAGAGCACATCAGGGGGGTCTTCAGTATCGGATCGACAGTAGTTTCTTGGTACAGCAGGAAGCAGAGATCTGTGTGGATGAGGATGATCCTGGTCGGGTTTTTCGGGTCCAAGCACATCAGGTACCATCATTTCAGAGATTGTGTGCAGCGGAGGATCATGTTACTTTCGTACATTCCAACGGAGGATCAAGATGCTGATATTCTGACGAAGGCTCTCACTAGGAGCAAATTCGAGTACCACCGAGGCAGGATAGGGGTTGTTGATAATCCATATCTTGTCGAGAGGGAGTGTTGAGATTGCAACAAGATGATGGAGCTTAGTGAAAAGAGTCGCCTTCACTAAGTGGGCCCGCAGGCTATTTTTGGCGCAAGTCTATTTTTAGACTATGTCTATTTTTAGACATATGGATCATGTCTATGTTTATGGATGATTGATCAAGTTGGGAAAAATAGATGGACTTCTATTTTTGATGAAAGTGTGAGTGATCACAGTGTGAGTGATCAAAGTCTATTTTTAGACTGGCTGTCAAAAATAGAAAAGTCAAATATTATTATCTCACAATAATATTTGGACTATAAACTTAATCTTATTCTCTTGGAGCACTTCAGTTTGAGCTACAAAAGTGGCACATGCAGCTGTCAAAAGGAAATACGCTTTTCTTATGAGTCAGTTGAGTTGTTGCATGCATGACTTCAGTTAGAACTCAATCAGTTGAGTTTGGTGGAGTTGATTGTGGAGTTGATGGAGTTGTGTTCAGTTTAGCTTTGTTAAACTGGTTGTATTTAGTCTAACTGGCAAATAGACTAGAGATGAGTTGAGTGAATTAGTTATTAATTAATTCACAAGTTATTAACTCATAATACAACTAATGAATACATCAGTTAACTCAGTTGCATGTCAGTGCATGTTCAGTTCAACAGGGACAGGTGGTAGAGAATCAGATTGCTATCAGTTGTGACTATAGTTGTGCATCAGATCTTGCACAATCAAGGGATTGAGTATGCCAATGAGTTTGCTCACGTATTTGGCCCACATTTTAGCCTTTGCTCACGTCCACAAAGAGTGAGTGACTATTTTGCAGGTGAAAAACGAGTTTGGGAAGCCATTCTCATCAGTTCTTGAGCAGGTATTGAGCAGTGGAGGCAGGCAAGCAATGGAAGAGATTTGGAGATCAGATCTGAGTTGTATTATGTGTAACAGAGGTGGAGATACTTGTGAGAAGTATTATGCTGTGTAATGTTACATGACTCAATCATTAATATACAGATAGTTGGGGTTTTATACATACTGTGTTAATGTGTGAATGCTCTTGATGTTTTATTGTTATTGATGCTGCTATATTGTTGATCAACGTAGAGGAGCTTATGTATTGTGTATGTTTTCTGCAATAGTACATGATCAGGATAATCTCCATTGAATATGTGTTAAATTATTCAAAATTTCTACAATTGGTAAAATTGAGCAAATCTCCCATAAGGATTTTGCATACCTTGTACCCATGATTGAAAAGGATTTTGAGGTTGGGACCAAGGTTGTTGCCAAGGATTCCAATTTGGTGGGGGTTGAAAATTCATAGAGTTGTTAAACCCTTGATTTTGTTGCCCTTGCCAAGGTCTCCTTGCAACAAAACAGAGAGATTCGAGTGTATTTGGATCTTCTTGAAAGACAGCTTTGAGCCCAGGGATTGAAGGACAACCCTTGGTCTCATTATTTTCTGAACAAATTACACATGTCTCTACAACTTTTGCATCCAAGGGACATTCCCTTAGAGCATGTTTCTTTCTACACTTTGGGCAAAAGATGGCCAAAGCCTCAGCTTCTACTTTCTGCTTATTGTGAATCTTAAGGGTGTCTAATTGTTCACTAAGACTTCCTAAGATATCAGTTTTAAATTCATCAAGCATATTGCCAATCTCAGCCCTACTTACTGATCCAGTTGCAGATTTGTTTGCTCTGATGAGAGAAGGATCTCTAGGCCCTTTTTGAGTTTTAGACTTCCCCCTTGAGAGATGGACACATAGTTCTGCTATATCATTGAGTGAAAGTTGAGATATATCTCCCTTTCCCATCATGTTCAAAATATCTATCCATTCATCTCTAATGGATTTTAGTAAAAGGGCTTTTAAGGTCTCCTCATCTAAGTTGCTCATTTTTGCTCTTTTCAGGTTGTATTGAAATCTTTCAAGCAAATCCTCTAAATTTTCATCTTCTTTTTGCATCATTTTGAATACCTCATCCTTGTGATTGGTGGGCATACAATAGTCCAGGTACCTATCCAAAAATGTTTGTTTCATATCATTCCAAGACCTTATGGATTGAGTGAGTAATCCCATGAACCATTTCAAAGCTTGTCCTTTCAATGTTGAAGGAAACAGTTTGAGTTTTTGAGAATCATCCAGATAATCATAAGTTTGACATACGACTTCAAAATCAAATAGAAATGTTTCAGGGTCCTCATTCCTTAACCCATGGAAGCTTGGGAGGACAGATGGTGAGATGTTTTTCATGGTGGCTCGGGAGTCCTCATCGACTATAGGAAACCCAAATGAGTTATCTCCATCCCTATTTCCTCCAATGTTACCTCTACCTCCTCCATTGTTTCCTCCTCCTCCTCCTCTACCTCTACCTCTACCAGCTCCTTCCTCTGTCATAGTAGTTTCCCTAGAGACTTCAGAGTCTTCTGGTTCTTCTACAAAGGGTGAATGAGAAGGAATTTCTCCCTCTTCTTCAGATGATTCTACTTCTTCAATTACAATTTGTCTTTCTGTAGAAGGAAGGAAAGGATCTCTTTCTAATTCAAATTCGATAGAAGGTGTGGGAGAGTCGACTTCTGCCTCTTGAATTCCAGGAATCCTAGGGCTAGGAGTGTAAGTTGGAGATGAGGGAGGTGTCTCTTGTCTATTTCTTGAAGTAGATGGACTTGTAAAAATCGAACTCTTGGCTCTAGCTAAAAACCTTCCCCTAGAATCTCTTGCTCTATGCATGTCATTTTTTTATTTTTCTTCAAGTCGGGGTAATAGTTCTCTTTCTGATCTTCCAGGTCACTCTAGGTGCAAGAAGAGAGCATACTCAAGAAACTATTAAACCAATAACTTTCTCTTTTCTGATCCTCCAGGTCACTCTAGGTGCAAGAGGAGAGCATACTTTGAGAGGTTATTAATTTTCCTTCCTTGAAATTTTCTTGTTTTTTTTTTTAAGAATTGGCTACCTAATTTCACTTCCCCGGCAACGGCGCCAAAATGTTTGGTCAATTTAGTGATGTCTAAATTGCAACTTTTAAATGTCAACCTGGGGCTCGTAAGCTGATGAAGTGAGGTGTACTATATGTACTTAGGTAACTGTTTTCTTAATCTTTTGTCGTTTTTATCTTTTTAGTTTGTTTTTGATTGTATCTTTCCTAGATGTGATGTGATGGAGATGTAATAAAGCGAGTGAATGTGTGTGATTGTGATGATTTCTAAGTGACTTCTTGAAACTTAAAGAGTATTCTAAAAGAAAGCTTGAACAATAACTGAAATAAAATTAAAGCTTGAAATCGAATAAAAGACTAATGGCATCGGCCCAGTATCTCTGTTGTTGATGAAACAAAAATGAAATCTATATTAACTCAATTAAAAGCAAGAACAACTACTTTACACTACTTTACAAAATCTAATCAATGTGAAATCTAAGTGAGACAAATCACACTATTTAACCTCTTCTTAATGATGTGAGAACAGTTATGAACAGGTCAGTAATGTGAGTCTTAAAGCAAAATAAACCAAGCTGCACTAAATGATATTTTGGCTCCAATAAAGTTAGTTGATTATAGAAAAAGAACCATCAATAGATGAACAACTTGATAACTACTGAGCAGAAAGTAAAGTGCAAGTTAAAGGAATAAAACTAATGAAAACCAAACTGCAGAAAAGTAAAGGTCAGCAGCCTAGACAAGATGATCACACATGCCACTAGTTGTAAAAAGAAAAGCAAGAAAACTATCCCGGGCTCGCCTAAGAAACCTGCATAACACACTGATCAGTCATGAACAAAAGTGCAGAAATGTAAATCAGCAGAATTCAAAGTTTATGTACAACTATTATACATGTTGAAAAAGAAATAAAAATGCAGCAAATAAAGAGACATATGTACAGCTATTATACATGAAATCAGAAAAAGAAATGCGAGAAAGTAAAAGTAAAACTACTGTACAGTGGCTGTAGCAGACAGGGGCCCTCCGCCTACTTCAACCAATCCAAAAGATCAGTTACACGCTTAGAAACAGAACGGTCTTCTCATGTATTAACAGCACATATAAAAAATACAGTGGGGAGCTTACAAAATGCTTATAAAAATAAGTCTCAACAGAGTTTACAACTGATTAAAAAGACTAACTATCCAGCGTTTAGAGACGCTTTATTTATAGCAGAGAAAGCAAACTAACTTAACGCAAACTGGGCTATTCTATCAGCTGTGTAAAAACACGTAATCTAGCACCGTCCTCGGATTTAGGCAACGGTCGTTATGGGCCATCAATCTGCTGTTGGATTCTTGTTTCCCACGGTCCTCGTGGCTGAGGAAGAGGCCAGCTGTTCTTTACGTGCTCCAAACCGAACACGCAGAGCCGTGCCACCGCCAATAACTTCAGTTTGACGGTATTTGCCTCCTCGTTGACCACGGGTTTTGATGACCGGTTTGGATGAGCTGGAAGGATACACACCATGTCCTTGGTTCCACGAACTTGCCCATGTGGCTCTTCTTCCCGGAGGACGCCTGGAACATACCATTTAATAAAACAGCTGCGAAATCCGGGGTTGGCTGCGGAAACCAAGATCAGTTGCGGAAACCCTGTGTGAGCTGCAGAAACGCAGCACTTTGAACCAAAATTCTAAACCAACAACAGTCATTATCATAATTAGCAAACCATGTAAAAAGTCCTAAAATACAATGATTTGAGCAATTTGATGGAGGGAATGAGTGGCAAAAGAAGGAAATGAATAGGAAAAGGAGGCTGAGAGGATGTGTAAAGGAGTGCAGGTTTGAGGCTCAACGCCTGCTACAATTTCCATGGAGAACACATCAATCCAGGCCTCACAGGAGAACACATCAATCCTGCTACAATTGCCATGGAGAACACATCAATCCAGGCTGCCATGGAGAACACATCAATCCAGGCCTCACAGGAGAACTAGTCATCCTGCTACACAGGAGAACTAGTCATCCTGCTACACAGGAGAGCGAATCATCCTATTCCACAAGAGAGCGAATCATCTTGTCCCACAAGAGAGCGAATCATCTTGTTCCAGTGTGCACCACCAAGGGAGGGTGAGTCACCCTGTGGTCATATGTTGCTCCAGTAGGAACCGCAAGCCCTCAGATCTCCCAGAGCTCAATGTATGCAACATGCAGGACCCTTGTACAAGGGTTTCTTTCCGACTCCAAGTCGTTTGGGAAAATCACAGATTAGATCTTTCCTCGGGGCTTTGACAAGGTGTATCAACCTATACACCATCTTAATGTGATGGAGCTTCCTTGCTCATCGACTTACCATATCCCAGATGATGTCTATCTGCTGGAGCAATTGACGAATACGGGATTCCTCAATAATCGAATCCCACCTCTGGTTGTTACAGAGAATCACAGTGGCATCCAATGTAAATCCAAACAGCTCACTGAAGAGCTTTCGCAACCAGACTACCTCACACGAGGTTATGCTAGCAACAATATATCCTGCTTCTGCGGTGCTCAAAGCCACCGACTTCTGCTTCCTGCTCATCCAGGATATCGAAGCAGATCCCAAGGTGAAACAGTGCCCAGAAGTGATCTTACGGTCCACCACACTGCCTGCCCAATCAACATCAGTATATCCCAGTAGTCTCACATCTCCGGTAGTGTATCTTAATCCATGAGAGATTGTGTCCTGAAGACATCTCAGAAGATTCCTGGCATCAATCCAGTGAGGCTCAACCAAATATGAGCTCACAATGCTAACTGCAAAACATATGTTCGGACGGAGGTTCACCAAGAACATCAATGCGAATGAGTTTTTGAAACTCAGAGGCATTTCCCAAGTCTAGTCCGACATCACTACCATATAACTTCTAAAAGTTAAGATCCTCGAGGTAGTCACAGGCTTGCAGTCCATCATACCGAATCTTTCCAATATATTTACCACATATTTTCCTTGAGATAGGAAAATTTCCCTTGGCTTCTGCCACACTTCAAGTCCTTGGTCCTTCATTTCAAATTCAGAAGCCATCTCCCTCTTACATTTGTGAATGAGAGGGTTTGCACCTGTTAGAAAGAGGTCATCCACATACAACACCAATATGAGAGGCTTGTCATCTTCAACCTACAGTAAAGGTTAGGATCAGCTTCACTCCTAGTGAATCCCAGCTTCATCAAGTAGCTATGGATCCTCTCATACCATGCTCGGGGTGCTTACTTCAGCCCATAGAGAGCCTTCTTCAACCTGCATACATGAGATTTTCGATCATAAATCTCAAATCCTTCGGGTTGCTCCACGTAGACCTCTTCTTTGATCGAGCCATGCAAGAACGCAGTCTTGACATCCATCTAATGTAGGTTCCATCCTTGTGAAGCAGCAAGGGCTATGATCGAGCGGATGGTCGTATATCTGGCAACAGGTGCAAATATCTCATCATAGTCTATACCTTCCTTTTGGGAGAAACCTCGAGCAACAAAACGAGCCTTATACTTTTCCGTGCTTCCATTTGCTGCATGCTTTATCTTGTAAAGCCATTTGGAAGTAACAATAGTCTTGTCCTGGGGTCTGGAACTACTTCCCAAACATCATTCTTTATGAAGACTCATATTCTTCGGTCATAGCATCCTTCCATACTTGATGCTTGACGGCATTTGAGAATGACGAAGGCTCATTTTGTATGATCGTGCTCATGATGGTCAGGTATCCCTGATACCTGTTAAGTTTCTTACTTTGATGGAAGGTTCCTCAGGGTGCAGCATGTCCTTCAGCATCATCAAGTAAGCCCTTAAGCCATGAAGGCCTCTTCCTAGAAGAGGAAGGCTCATATGAGAAGGATCAATCGAATCCATGGGTTCTTCTACATCAGGCATTGATTCATCATCCTTTTCTTTCGGTTCCCTGGTGTCGGCTTCTTGAGAGCTCCTCAAAGTCGGAAGATTGATCACCTTGCTGAGAGCCATATCTTCGTCAAAGGTGACATCATGACTAATCACGACTTCCCTTTGACCGGTGGTGAACATTTCTTCAGGAGTTTAGGAACCCAATGCTTGATGAGGGCATCGATTTTGTACATATACGGCGGTGATTGTAGTTTCAGCCCATAGAAACTTCGGAAGTCTTTGATCATGTAGCATGGCCTGGACAGCTTCCATCATCGTGTGGTTCTTCCTTCCCACCACACCATTCTGCTCAGGAGTATGTGGTGTAGTAGTCTCCCTCTTAATGCCAACCTCAGGTATGCCTGAGTAAACCAATTGTAATATATCGGAGGTCTTGCTTTGGCTTGAGGGGAATGGTCCCCTTTTGAGCTTTCCTTTGGCACATCCCGGACATACACCTTCTTTCTCTACTTGGACTTTGGGCATCCCTGTTACCATCTGTCTTACATCGGGTAGAGCTTTGTAATGAAGGTGGGAAAACCTTCGATGCCAAAGTTCGGACTAAAGAGTTGTGTCACAAGACATGACACCTAGCGGACTTCCATCGACCTGATATAATGAATCAACACTAAACCCAAGAGTGAAGGCATCTTTAACATTATTTTGCCATATACATACCTTGCCATTGCTGAAGGTTACCTTGTAGCCTCTGTCTTCCATTGCCAAGATGGACACTAGGTTCCTTTTGAGGTCAGGTGCATTTAATACATCCTGGACTTTCTAGCCTTCTTGAATGGTTGTCCTCTTCCTCGATCTCCAGCTCTCCTCTTACCTTTGCTGTTGAATTTGTCATTCCTTTGATTTGCCATCAGAGGGATTTTGATCATCGTCCCGGTGTGAGTCCTTTCTTCTCTTTGCATGAGAAGAAAAGGCAACAGGAGGACCTTTAGGCATGGGCATTTCTTGCACTTCTTCCCTTGTTTCTTCTTGAATGCATCTAGCCATTAATTCCTCGAAACCAGGAATTACATTATAGTTCAGAAGAGTAGTCTTGAACACGTACCATTCGGATGGTAATCCTCCAAGAGTTGTGAGTGCCATTTCTCTGTCAATAATGGTTTCCCCAATAGATAGGAGATCATTCTTGATCTCGGTGATTCTTAAGAAGTATGCTTGCATACTTTCATCTTTACCCTTCTTGATTTCCCTCAACTTATTTCTAAGAAACAAAACTTGATTTGCATCATTAACTTTAAATAAACTCACCAGTCTGTCGTAGATTTCCTTGGAGGTGTCTAGATCAGAGATGTAGGCCACCAAGCGCTTGTCGATAGAGTCCCGGATGATCTTCTTTGTTTTGACTTCTCCATTTTTCCATTTGTTCCAGGCAGCAGCAGATGCATTTGACGAAGGCTCAACAATATTGCCTCTTACATGGTCCAGCACTCCTTGATCTTCAAGGGTTAGATCGATAGACATCTTCCATCCGTGATAGTCAGCTTTCTCACGGAGCTTGTCTTCGGCAGGAAAGAGTGTTGAGGACCCCATAGTTCTTTTAGGATAGCCTTACCAATCTTCTCTTCAATGATTGCTCTTGCTCTTGCTTGGGCTTTGTCTTCACCTCAGCTCTGATACCATGTTAAGTTATGGTATGTTCTATGCTTATAACAGTTTACTTCTTTTTCTTATTATATTCCACCGATTAGCAATCACATGTACATAAAGTAAAGTGTAGATAGAACATTAAACGATCGACAGAAAACAAGCCAAGACAAGAGACACAAGATGTGGCGGCTAGCCAGGGACAAACCCCACAATGTGTGGGGAAACCCTTTGATCAAATCTTCTTTTATCTTCAATAATTCAGTAGAGAGAAATAGTACAATAAATCTGATTCATATCAGCAGTAGCAAACCCTAGATCAGTAGCATCAGCATTAGCTGCTTCATTATCAAACTAGGGCAGACCATATCTCACAAACCGACAGTTGGATTGACTTCATTCCACCACCAAAAGTTTCGGCTTCTAGAGGAGGTTCAGATGAACCTACAGCGCAGTTCAGATGAGGAGATATTTTAGGCCACGCAAGTCAATATTTACTTCTGCAGAGCTTCAGTTTCAACAATTTCCGGCTTCAAACTAGGGCAGTCGATTTCTTGCAAACCATTCGTCGGATTGACTTCATTCCACCACCAAAAGTTGCGGCTTTCAAAGGAGGTTCAGATGAACCTACAGCGCAGTTCCAAAGAGTATATCTTCTAGGCCACACAAGTCAATCTTTACTTCTGCAGTTGCAGCTTCAAATTCAACAGCTTCGGGCTTCACATGTGTGAGAGAGAGAGAGCCATTTCAGCGCAGTAGAGAAGAGACTCATATCTGCGCAGTAGAGAGAGAGAGATGTGATAAGATGAGTGAGTCCAAATGAGGAAAAGTCCTCTTATATTTATACACAACGTTGGTGGGTGAATAGATGCGACTGTTGGGCTTCTGAGCCTACATGAGTTGTAGGTCGACTTGATAATAATTCCATAATCAAAATAAATTCATATCTCCATGAATACTTATCGAAATCGGATGATATTTATATCAATCCTACACCTCTCGACAAGAGGAATCTAATAAAAATATTATCAGCCATGAATAAGATGACCCACATGAAGTTTTGTCCTGGTTTCCAATTTTAACAACATAACTCAGAACGCGACAGCCTGTTGAGCCAACAGCAAGAAAACAAACAATAGCAGAGAACCACTTACCCAGGCGATGACAGGAAAAACCACACCTACCCAACAAACCAAGCCAAAGAACAACCACGCATGCATAAAGGAACCAGTACAAAAGTCACCAAGAGGTGCGCCCAGAACTTGCAGCAAAGTTGCATACTCAAACTCGCAGAGCACAGCAGACCAAACCCTCAGCAAGCCCAATGACAAATGACCAAGTGAACGACGAACAAAGAGTTTTGGCATAGCAAGGAGCGGGAAAACGCGACCCGAGGCAAGTACTCAGACTTAATTGTGTAATTGAATGCCACCTAACACAATTCCAAAATATCTGATGGTGTACACCTCACACTTGTAATCACAACCAAATATCTACCCAATCATATAATCACCAAACAATCATTTTAATTGCCTAAAGTCCGAACAATGTTGGGTTGGTCCCATCATAGTGGTATCAGAGCAGGTGAAATTGATTGAAGAAATGGAGAGAGGAAGGTGAGGTCATGGCAGAGGTGCTCGAAGAATAGCAGAGGAAGGACTAAGAGAGGAGATCAAAATTCTTACTGCCCGTTTGGAGGAAATAGAGGCAGGGAGAAGAAGAGACCCGGAGGTAGGCGATGACAGTGAAGAGGAAGCTGAAGCAGCATCAAATGGACTGGAAGGCGAGACCCCAGAAGTGATATTGTTGAGGTCTGTTTTAGTGGCAAGCAGTAAACCAAAACCAGAACTCCCAACCTATGACGACAACATGTCCATAGAGGTTTTATTAGACTGGATCAGTGAGATGGATAAGTATTTCGAGTGTGAGGAAGTCAGCGAAGACCGCAACGTTAGGTTCGCTGTGACAAAATTGAAGGGACACGCGGCCCTATGGTGGGATAGTGTCCAGACAGAGAGAAAGAGATTGAACAAGTTGCCGATTAAAACCTGGTCAAGGATGGTGGCCAAGTTGAAGGGCAGATTTCTGCCGAAAGACTATCAGATTTCACTACACAGGCAAGTGCAAAATCTAAAACAAAAAGGAATGCCAGTAAGGGAGTACAAGGAGGAGTTCTATCGAGTGAACTTAAGAGCTAGATATACAGAGGATAATGCGGAAAGGATAGCCAGGTACGTAAATGGTTTAAGACTAGAAATTTTAGATGAAATTTGTATTTTATCTCCGAAGAACACTAAAGAAGCGTATCAGAGTGCGATGAAAGCTGGCGAGAAAATTACTAGAAGGCAGAATGCCCGGAGAGGACGAGGAGCCAGCAGGGGAAAAGGCCAGTCATATGGCAGAGGGCAGACTGCTAGTAGTAATGAGGAAGGCAGCAGTTCCAGAGCTTCCGGATCAGCGGATAGAGGTGATAATGCGAGAGGCGGTAGGTCATCCCAGCGAGGCAGGGGAAATGGTCGAGGAAGAGGGGCTAGTTATCAATGTTACAGGTGTCATAAATGGGGACACAGATCATTTGAATGTCCAAAGGCAGATCAAGCTGGACAGAGGGGTGCATATGTTGCACAACCAGAGGAAGTAGTGGCACCTCCCCAAGAAGCATAAAATGCTCCAGAGACAGGGGAATCCCTGGTGTTGAACAAGGTGTTGATAAAACCAGCCAAGGAGGTCACCGAACAGACACAGTGGAAGGATTTGTTTAGAACAGTTTGTAAGTCACGTGGTAAGTGTTGTAAGTTAATTATTGACAGCGGTAGTACCGATAACTTGGTGTCCACAGAGATGGTGGAAAAGCTGGAATTGAAGCGCTTGAAACATCCCACCCCTTACAAAGTCTCATGGCTGCAAAAAGGCCATCAGTTGCTGGTGGATGAACAGTGCGAGGTGGAGTTTCAAATAGGCAGATATAAGGATAAAGTCGTTTGTGACATCATGCCGATGGATGTATGTCACATACTACTAGGCAGGCCTTGGCAGTACGACAGGAAGGTGGTACATGATGGATTGACGAACTGTTATAAGTTTGTCAAGGATGGAATCAAGCATACACTTGTGCCCATCAAAGAGGAAGGGACAGCAGGGAAAAGTGAACCAAGAGCATTGTTGGTTAGCGGAAAACAGTTTCTGAAACAAATTGAGGACAGTGAGATGGGTTATGCAGTTGTAAAGAGAGAAAAAATAGTGTTGTTGCATACAAAGGTATCAGATTTACCTATAGAAATCCAGCAAATGTTGCAGGAATTTACGGACATAGTGGTGGATGACTTTCCAAATAAATTACCCCCAAAAGAAGCATAAGTCATCATATTGACTTCATACCCGGAGCCAGTTTTCTGAACAAAGCGGCATAGCGAATGAGCCCCAAGGACAATGAAGAGATTAGGAAGCAAGTGCAAGAACTGCTAGACAAAGGATTGATAAGGGAAAGTTTGAGCCCTTGCGTAGTCCCAACGGTTCTCACTCCCAAGAAGGGAGGAGAGTGGCGGATGTGCACAGACTCGAGGGCCATCAACAAAATCACCATCTGGTACAGGTTTCCACTGCCACGGATGGATGACATGATGGATTGTTTAAGTGGGGCAGCATATTTCTCTAAGATAGACTTGAAGAGCAGGTATCATCAGATCCGGATACGAGAGGGGGACGAATGGAAGACAGCCTTTAAGACGAATGAGGGATTGTACGAATGGCTAGTCATGCCATTTGGACTGAGCAATGCGCACAATACATTTATGAGGTTGATGAATGAGATGTTGAAGGAGTACATCGGAAAATTTGTGATAGTGTACCTTGACGACATACTAATTTTCAGCAGGACAAGGGAGGAGCACCTTCAACACGTTCAGAAAGTGCTGGAAAAATTACAGCAGAATAAACTGCTAATAAATTTGAAGAAATGTACCTTTCTGCAGAAGGAATTGATTTATTTGGGCTTTGTAATAGCAGAAAACGAACTGAAGATGGATCTGGAGAAGGTTGTGGCGATAGTTAATTGGCCATCTCCAAAAAAATTATTTGAGGTACGTAGCTTTCATGGACTAGCGAGTTTTTACTGGAAATTCATAAGGAATTTTAGCAAAATTTGTACACCTATGTTGGACACCACTAAAAAGGCCAGTCAGCCTTTTCAATGGATGGATGTAGTGGAGAGAAGTTTTAAGCTACTAAAGAGAAAGATCACTGAGAGGTCGATCCTGAGATTGCCAGACTTCAAGAAGCTTTTTCAGGTTCGTTGTGATGCTAGCGGTACAACTATAGGAGCTGTACCCAGCCAGGAGGATAAGCCTGTAGTGTTCTTCAGCGAGAAGCTAAATGAAAGCAGACAAAAATATACATCTTATGACAAGGAGCTCTATGTTGTTATACAGGCATTAAAACACTAGAGGCATTATCTGTTGGGAAACGAATTTTTGTTGTTTTCAGATAATTCTGCACTATAGTATGTTATGCAACAACAAAAGTTGAACCACAAACACGCCAAATGGGTGGAGTATTTGCATAGTTTCAACTTCATGTTGAAACATATCAGCAGGCAGGCCAACAAGGTGGTGGATGCACTGAGTAGGAGAGATTTACTTCTGCAAGAGAGTACTATGCAAGTGCTGGGTTTTGAGCACTTAAGAGATTTATACCAGACTGATACATATTTTAAGGAGGCCTATGAGGCATGTCAGAATCCCTTGGTGAGAGATAACAGTCCATGGTTGGACTACAATTTACAACAAAAACTGTTGTTCAAGGGAGGACAATTATGCATACCTGACTGCTCGATGAGAGAGAACATTATTCGGGAGAAGCATAGTGGAGGTCTGGCCAGACATTTCGGCATGGACAAGACACTCGAGCAACTCAGTCATTTCTACTTTTGGCCAAAGATGTGGAGGGATGTACAACGATTTGTGACCAGATGTAAGGTGTGCCAGTTGGCGAAGGGTCACAGTCAAAACACGAGACTGTACACACTGTTACCTGTTCCAAGCAGACCGTGGGACTCAGTCAGCTTAGATTTTGTCTTGGGTCTACCTAAAACACAGCGAGGTTATGATTCGGTGATGGTAGTGGTGGACAAATTCTCAAAGATGGCGCATTTCATCCCTTGCAGAAAAACCAGTGATGCCATTCACGTGGCCCACTTGTTTTTCACAGAGATTGTCAGGTTACATGGGTTGCCTAATTCTATCCTTTCAGACAGGGATGTGAAGTTCACAGGGCACTTTTGGCGTACCCTGTGGAAGAAAATGGATACACAGCTGAGTTACAGTTCTTCTTATCACCCACAAACTGACGGACAAACAGAGGTGGTAAACAAGAGTCTGGGAAACCTACTACAAAGCTTGGTTGGAGAGAATTCGTGGATGTGGGATCGAGTGCTTGCACAGGCACAGTTTGATTATAACGACTCGCCTAATCGCAGCACAGGCTTCAATCCATTTCAAATCCTGTACGGCATGCATCCTCGCAAAGTGCATGAGTTGCGGGATCTTGGACTGCAAGAAAGGCGAAGCGCAGATGGAGAAGATTTCGCTAACGTGATGAGAGATTTGCATGAGCAAGTAAAAATTAAATTGCAGGACAGCAGCCTAAAGTATAAACAGCAAGCAGATTTGAAGAGAAGGGAAGTACAATTTAACGTGGGGGATGAAGTCCTCGTGCATTTACACAAAGAACGCTTCCCTAGGGGTACATACAATAAGTTAAAGTACAAGAAGATTGGACCTTGTAAAGTCCTCTAGAAATTTTCGGCGAACGCCTACGAGATACAGTTGCCACCCGGAATAGGCATTTCACCTATCTTTAATGTAGCATACCTGTTCCCTTACACGGCTGACCCAGAAGAAAAGGAAGAAGATGGAACCACGTGGCCTACACGGAATACCCAGGATGGAGGAGAAGCTTGGATGAGACAGATGCCTTACGTTCAGCCTCCCGAGATCGAGCACATTCTCGACACTCAGGTGGCCAAACGAACTCGACGGAAGGAGTATCTGCAATACCTAGTCAAGTGGAAGAACCATCCTATTGAGGACAGTTCATGGCTTGATGCCAGGCAGATTGAGCAGACAGGTTCTTCAGTCGAGGAGCTCATGGACCGGAGTCATGATTTTCTTTTTCCCGGGAGCCTGATGCAGGAGCATCCAGCTCAGGCACCATGACCGGGTGTCGATCTCTGCCAGGTTGAAAAGTTGAGTTAACATTTTATTTGTCTTTTATGTTACTTTGTCAGAATAGGAGGTCGGATTTTTATTTTTATATTAATCTCTAAATTAGTCAAAGGTAGTTTGATCGGTTAGGGTTATTTATTTGTCTGTTACTAATAAACCATGGATTAATAATTGTCTTGTTATTTTAAAAGGAAAAGAAAAATGTGTCTAAAAGGAAAATCTTGTCATAAGGATAGAACCGAATGACTAATAACCATGTAACTGTAAAGTCTACAACTAATAAGCAATTGTACAGTTTCATTAACTGTGAACAAGAAGCATATAAATGTAACAGCGAAAGTCATGTAAAAGGTTCAGCATTTCTTGCACTCGAATAATATCAATAACAGAGAAACCAATTCAGTCCATCTGTATGTCCTACTGTATTTTTATTGTGCTTTCTAATTAATGAGCATCTGAACAGACAACCTATTGTACACAAATCATTGTGGTTAATTCTTTTTGTTTTTCCTGAGAAAAAGAACCATTCCTAACAGTGAAACAGAAGAGCAGAGGCCAGAACGAGGGCTTACATTTCTATTGAGGCAAACAGCGAAGATAGAAAAGGAGTGATACAACCAAATTCCAGTACGGGCCAAGCACCCACAGGCCAGACAAAATTTCCTATTATTCTTTTAAATTGACTGTCCAACAAGTTACCAGAACATCTACAGCGTTCTCGCATGATCATATGAAACATCACAAGAAAACCGAAAAACAATAATTGCAGTCCAGGCGGAGAATCTGGAGTAAACCAAAAGAACGACAGCATAATTACATAAATGACATTCAAGTAACCGAACCAATTTTCTTTCCTGAAGTTTTTCTTTTTCAATTGCAAAAACAAGTATATAACAATACATAGTAGCACTGCAAGATAAAGCCCAGACAAGCGTAAAGCCAGTGGACGACAAACCCTAGGTGAGGGTTTCGAAAAACTATTTCATACACAGCCATCGACGCATAAGCCCGTGAACGACAAACCCTAGGTGAGGGTTTTGAAAAAAAATCATTCATACACAGGAAATTACAGTCAAGAAATCACTGATAGTGGAAGCCCAGACCACCAATACGACAGGACATTACTCATAGTGAGAGCCAATTGACAAGCTCCAAGGATGACAAACCCTCACGACCAGAAGGCCTAATTTAAAAATAGAATGAGGACTAAAAGAAATTCATGAGACAAAGCCTACCGGACAAGACCGAAACTTTCATCGCAAGACCTCCAACCGAAAACCCTCAATACCTGCAAAGAAATCGAAATACAGGTGTTAGAGTCACATTACCACAGAAGCGGAATTACAGTGCCTGGAGAAAACAAATAACAGAAATTGTATTCAACTTACCTGAGGAATTGCAGTGAGAACCGAGGACAAACTTTCCACCCACAGGTTTCGACCAACTGCAGAGACGAAGGAGCAAACAAGGTCAGAAGCTGAGGAAAGAAAACCACAAATTGAATCAAGGAAAGAGGGCTACCTGCATGTGAAGCCGAGGACGGAAGGACGCCATCGATTCGAGCCTGGATGCAAGCCAACCACTGAGTTGCCAACAAGAACATGAAATACCAACACATAACTTGGAACGCGACGGCCTGTTGAGCCAACAGCAGGAAAACAAACAATAACAGAGAACCACTTACCCAGGCGACGACAGGAAAAACCACACCTGCCCAACGAACCAGGCCAGAGAACAACCATGCATGCATAAAGGAACCAGTACAGAAGTCACCAAGAGGCGCGCCCAGAACTTGCAGCAAAGCTGCATACTCAAACTCGCAGAGCACAACAGACCAAACCCTCAGCAAGCCCAACGACAAATGACCAAGTGAACGACGAACAAAGAGTTTTGGCATAGCAAGGAGCGGGAAAACGCGACCCGAGGCAAGTACTCAGACTAATTGTGTAATTGAATGCCACTTGACGCAATTCCAAAATATCTGATGGTGTACACCTCACACATGTAATCACAACCAAATATCTACCCAATCATATAATCACCAAACAATCATTTTAATTGCCTAAAGTCCAAACAGTGTTGGGCTGGTCCCATTAATTTAGAAGTATATCCACTAATAGATAGTAGATTATCAACCATGGTCTTTTTGTTAATGTTTAGATATGAATTTTTGTCTTCTCATACAAGCGTGTATTTGTATAGCTAATGTATATTGTAATTTTGTGTATCTATATAATATAAGAAAGGAATATTCCCCAAATGGGTATCAAGCCTAGGGAATGGTAAGGTCCATGCAAAGGAGGGTGAGATGGAAATTGAGTTTGAACATGTGGCAAGCATGTATGATGAGGTTGAGGGTCATGAAGAGGTTGAGGGGCTCAATCAATAAGATCTCCTCACCTCCATTGAAGTGATAGTATGTCCCTGTATCTAGATATATGTGTGCAAATGAGGGTCATTAACAACCTACATGAGGGAAAAAGCCATCTCAAATGGCATCATGGGTAGTTACATAAGGAAAGGTCCCCAAATAGTAATCATAATAGCTATGGTTCCATGAGAAGACACTCGCCATGAATACGCTATCATTTGTGTAGATGGACACAATTTCTAGGTTTAATGAGTGGTCGGTAGATAGGCTATTCAAAATTGGACTCTGTATTTATGCTTGATGAATGCTTTACTGAAATATTTGTTTTTATGTTTGTTTTATTTTTGGATTCCCCACCTTGGTTTCAAATGGTTTGAGAGGGTGAGGCTTAGGTGGTGGGAGCTTGGCAACGAAGGTGGATTGGCAATTGAATTTTTTCTTGCTTGTGGTTTGGTTATAATGGTGCTTACTAGAAGAAGGAATTGTAAAAGGAAAAAATATATGCCTAGCTCTCGAGGCACAACTCAAACTAGGGGTTTTGGGCAGTGGTATGTGACCCATGCAGGATAGGATATGGTGCAAGCATGCAACCAATCCCTGTATTAATGCCCAGTGGAGGGAAAAAATATTATAGATGAGGTTAAGATGGAAGTTCAACGGGTGTGGGAAGGCACTAATATGGCTCGCATTTTAATGGAGGCTCAAGGTTGGGTCTAGGACGGGGAATTTCAGGACTATGAAGATGAGGTACTTCAACAAAAATGCATTGGACTATAAAAGCTATGGTAGCATAGGCCATACCTCCAAAGCAATTTGAGATTGCAAAGGCTCAACAACTTTGCCTCTTTTAGGGTAAATTTGAGGCCTTTGTTAAGGAGCTCTTTAGTATCTAAACCTTGATTAAACATGCAGTAGAGGTGGGTTGAACATACAGATGATAGTGAACGCTCTAAGGGGTTAAAAGCCTCCCAAGAAAATCCAATCCTAATCACAGAGGATCTACTCTTGTCTTTGTCTAGTTTAGCTGGTACTCCAAACTTTTCGAAGGTTGGTCAATGCGAGGAGGCAACTCCAAGTCCTCTGTGGAGTACAACCCTTCGTTTGCTAATTTTTAGATTTATTTTGTTTAGATTTCATAAGTTTTTTATTACTACTATCCATGGCGATAGGTGGCTAATTTTAGGTGGTGGCCTTAAAAGTTATAATGTGTTTTTTTAATCATGGGTATTATTAGGTTTTGCTAGTGTTAGTATCAATTACTTTTTTTTGGATTCTTTAAACAACTTGGTTTCCCATTTGGCAAGCTTTTTTTTAATTATCTAAAAGGCATAGTTTACCAATAGCATACCCTCTGAGAATTCTCCCAGATTCTATAAATTTTATATATTTTGTAATATGAATGTGCAATAAATAAATAAATATATATATATATATATATATATAAATTCTCCCAAATTCTATAAATTTTATATATTTTGTAATATGAATGTGCGAAATATATATATATATATAAACTAGCTATATATATGAGAGAAAATTTAGATTTAATTTGATCATTATCCTATTTTATAAATTTAGAAATCAATATTACCACATTAATACTTTAAACTAAACTGATTAATTTAAACAATGGTAAAAAACAACTTAGTTTTGATATTCACCTAAGACAAAACTGATTACTTGTAAATTTAAATAATGGTAAAAGAACGTCGTCAGTTTTGATGTTCGCCTAACTAAAAAGAAACCATAATTAAATTAAAATACAATAAGCAAATTATAATGAGTTTGTGTTTTTAAGAGACGCAATGCATTTTCCACACTTGTTCTTTGGTTAGGTGTTTATTCAAATAAAAAAACATATAATAACCCAGCGAACTGAAGAACAACCAACCAACAAAATAATATTTAAATTATAAAAAATAAACTATATAGTCATTCAATCTATCAATACGTTATAGGTCGGCGGGGCTTTTAAGAGATGCAATGCATTTGGCCAACCTACTACCACCCACCATAGAAATTGAAAAATTGCCAATCAGGCTTGATGGCCCCCAACTACGGACAAAACAAGTGTCCAGCCTATTTTATGAAGATTCTTTAAGATGAACTTGAAGTTCGCTGAATTTTATTGAATCTTATAATAAATGATAAGTCGATATATTAAAAAAATTGAAGTTCGCTGAATTTTATCGAATTTATAAGTCGATAGATTAAAATTCATAATTTTATGTCACAACTCAATCTTGCAATTTACTCTTGTATTTAGTGAATTTATCGAACTTTATAGTAAATGATCAAGTTCATAGATCAAAATTCATAATTTTATGTCACAACTCAAGCTTGTAATTTATCCTTGCAGTTTCCATGTCCGTGATAGCATTTTTCATATTTACAAATGTTGATTTCTTATTATTTTATCATATATATATATATATATATATATATATATATATATATATATATATATCCACACATGAATTTAATGGTGAACCTCATCAAAAAATCAAACTTAATCATTGTCAAACTCAACCCGAACCATGTGACATTAGATTAAAAAAGTAAGAAATTACATATTAAAACCAAACAAATTATCCCCTCGAAAGAGACTTGACAAGAAATTGATTAGATCAAAACAAAATGGTTCAGGAAGTATCAAGGTATTTAGAAAAAACATTTAGACATGAGTGTTTCGGTGATTGGTCTTCACTAATGGTTTAGCAGTTAAAGATAGGTTCCATCACTCTAATCTGACATATGTTTGTTGTGTAATTTTGTTAGGCAGAGCTACAAAGTTGCCAAAGATAGGTTCCATCACTCTAATCTGACATATGTTTGTTGTGTAATTTTGTTAGGCAGAGCTACAAAGTTGCCAAAGATAGGTTCCATCACTCTAATCTGACATATGTTTGTTGTGTAATTTTGTTAGGCAGAGCTACAAAGTTGCCAGAGCCTTCTGGGCACAGGTTGTTGCTGAGTACACCAATCTCTTTGTTGTCCCTTTTCTTGGAAAGCGGTGCTCTCTAGGCACAAATGGATGGCCCAAGAAAGCTATCAGATTGACAAGCATTTTTCTTTTACGGACAAGGCAACATTGTGCAACTTTGAATAAGTTGACTAATATGTTTCATTTGAAAAAAATGACAAAGTTAATAGTTGAGATCCCAACCAAATTTGGCATCATTAGAAAATATTCTCTTGGAATGAAAGCCAAAGCTGACGTGCTAACTCTCGTCATCTATGAGGGGAGTGGTAACTTGAATGGTCATGATCACAAGTCGACTCCCTTATGTATAATTCTTAATATGTCCTTTCCCTTTCAGTAACAAAATATAATATACATTTTCCAAAAGTAAGGTGGGTGTCCATGGATATATTTGTAAAGAATTAGAGGGCAAATTTACATTAAGTAACTTGGGAGAATAAGGAAACGGTTTCATAAGAATAAGGAAGTGATTGGAACCAACAAAATTCCAAGCCAGAGAGCATGCAAACCAATTCTGGGAGGATGCTTTAAAGAAATAACTTCAAAAGAATCAAATATGGTAACACCAACACATAAGAAAATAACTTTATGGTAACACCAACACATAAGCAAAGAACTTTATATTAAGGAAAAGTATATGTTACATAAAAAAGATAGCAAATTTATCTATGCAACAGGCCATTCAAGACTTACAAAAATTGCTACATTAAGCTGAAGGCCAAAGGAGGAAGTTCCATGAATGGAGAGTCAAGAAGGTCATGCTAAATGGCTTATTTCATGCAGATATGATATGTGTGTTCAGTTGCATTAATGAAATATGAAAAATAGTCATCAAGTTATGTTTACTATGCAATCAATGCCCACCTCCTATGGCTTTTCCAATGTAAGAGGACTTCCATTCTTTTACCAGGCCACTCAAACTTTAAAAAGCAAAATAGTCATCAAGTTATGTTTACTATGCAATCAATGCCCACCTCCTATGGCTTTTCCAATGTAAGAGGACTTCCATTCTTTTACCAGGCCACTCAAACTTTAAAAAGCAGATAAACTTTGGCAATAAACAACATTTTATCAGGAACTTCATAATTTTAATGTAAACTGGAACTTAGTTGGGGTTGATTCAATAAATGCAAGTTAAACATAGCTAATACAAATAGAAATTCTGTAATGTATTTTAGGGATATAACTACTTCTAAAATAGAATTACATTGATAATTATAAAGTAGGCACTAGGTATTTCAAAATATTTGTTTAGTATTTATGAAATAATGAACCACAACAAATGCTTTGGCATACCTTTGAGAAAAATGTACATGATTCATTGAGTTAAGAAGACTGCACAAATGCAAAAGAAAATGGTCCTGCCTTCCTACTTGTTAAGGCAGGTCTCATTTCAATGATGGCAGATTCATTGGCCCCGGCCTTCAGGGCCAAACTCCCAGCTTCTAAGAAACGAGCAACTGCATCCTCTACATAATTATTTGCTTGTTTCACTGTCATATGTTTCCCAAACTCATAATAGTTTTTGAGCATGTCATCCCCAATCAACTGTGCAGCAAGTATAACAAGCTCCTCCTGAAACTTTGAAATCTCCTTGTCTTCATTTGTTACATTTGTTACAGTAGGCCTCAATGACTTTATTAGATCTGGAAGTGTTTCTGCACAAAGTGGTTGCTATTGTTAGCTCTTCAATGGTATATATAGGGGAATCCAACAATTTTTTCCAAGAACCAAAGAAAGGAATCAATCCTGCCACCAACATTCTCAAATAAGGAAATGCTAAGGACACACAGACATTTTCTGATGCACGAAAATTATTGTATCACGGGGAGAATAAGTGAAATCCAAATCATGATGGCCCCTAGAAGCCCCAGTTGCCAAATCACGAGCATCAGGTTCTACATACACAAAGTCATTCAGACTGAACAATTAGCTTCTTTAACCACAGGTGATGGTCCCTGGAACCTAGTAAAATTACCCATTATCTGCATGGTTATAAGTTTCGAACTTCGAACAAAGTGCTTGCTTTGCCACTAAGGCAAATTCTACATTATTCATGACGATCTTTGATACTCCGATCAAATCATCACTGTACAAGTGCATATTATGCATGTTTCTGAGTGAATAAGTATGCAAAAAATGATTTCACAAACAAGTTTGTATTAAAGTTTGAGAAGCATGCAGAACTAAATGTACAACTTGCAGTCAATTACATCTACAATATGTAAACCATAAGAATATAGTTGCAAAGATTGAAACATAATAATATAGTTGCAAAGATTGAAACGTATGTTATTGTGCACAGGCAAATGAGACAGGAATAAAAACAAATCTTAAATCCCAACTATAGTCAAGTAGGATCAACGGAAAGCATCCCTTCATGAAGAGTCTTTGAAAATACGCTTAACATATAGCTTGATCATATGTCCAAACAAGCCTTATTTATAATGCGTTGTCCAGAAAGCAATTATATTCAAATAAGAACTACAAAAAATGAGTTTTCACTGACATTGATAGCACTTATAGCTTGACTGTATGCCCAACCAGATCTTATCCAAAACTGATTAACTAGGAAAGCATTGAAAAATATGAAATATTACAGGAGCCAATAAATGGAAGCATGCCATATAATAAATTTCATAAAAAAAAGTTGTGAAAATCAATTTGACAACATGAAATGGAAGGAACATTTATTCATTCAGGCATAAGAAATTTAATTGACAGATCCTTGGCTGAGCAATATTAACAGTACCAGTCAAGAATCTATGAAGATTATATTCAATGCCAAGTTGTTTCTCCCCATCGAGAGATAAGAGTAGTGAGAGATATATGATAACACAGTCACACTATAGGCACTACAAACTTGATATATATGAGCATCTAAGATTTCTGTTAGCAAGAGTCTTGGTTGATATGAATGAAGCCAAATAGGATATGTTATTACCATTGGACGACATGCAATTACATATGACTTCCATGGATCATAGGCCAGGGAGAATAGAGACTCATATAGGCATTCCGTTTAGCCCAATCTGCCCTACTTGTAATAAAAAGGAGCCCATTTTGGTTGAAGCCTATGAATCAGATAATTCTGCAGGATAATCGGTTTGTTATTTCCATATTCTATTTTCATCTACTTTCATCTACGTGTTTTTGTATATTCAGTTTAAGAATGGGTAAGAGGCCTTGCACAACATTATGATTTAAGCAAAGTTTTTTTTGGCTATTAATAAAATTGTAATTTTTGTATCTAGTTCCATTTCCTAATGGAAAGTTAAAGTAGACTTAGAATTTTTTGATATATATTTTTAAATTTGGGAAATATAATTTTTCCTTTCTAAAAAAATATTAGAATTTTAGAAATCAATGTAAATCTATCTTAACTATGGATTTAGCAAGAGCTTAGAAAGATAAATGATCTCTATCTATATATATATATATAATTTTTCATTTTTGAACTTTTTAAAATCTCTTAAATATTTGCTCCTTTCAAAATTAGCTCTTAATAAAAAAATCAAAATGTAAAATAATGATACTTGAATGCTATAACAAAATTAATTTTTCAATTACTTTATATAATATATAGATTTATTATTATTATTATTATTATAGATCATATATAATATTTGAATTGATGACATATAAATAAGTTAGCTAATATGATATTTTATTTATAGATTATATTATCTA
The DNA here is from genome assembly GCA_031772625.1 of Pinus tabuliformis. NCBI lineage: Eukaryota > Viridiplantae > Streptophyta > Pinopsida > Pinales > Pinaceae > Pinus > Pinus tabuliformis. The sequence continues at coordinate 964,347,352 of CM062809.1, read as the reverse complement.
CATTAAAAAAATTTATATTAATATATTTTTAAATGTATATTGAAATATTTTATGTATGATGTACATTAAATTCTTTAAATATCATTAATCTTTTTTAAATGTTACATATTAATTTTATGTTAAGAATTTAATTAATTATTGTTATTATTGTAAGTGGAATATTTTTATTTTTTTTATTTATAACTAAGAATGAGAGTGAAATATCTCCTTTGTATTTTGGGTTGAAATACCAATAATCAATCAAACAAGCAAAATGAGAATAAGACTACATCTTATAATACTTTAAGCCAAACTAACCAAATATCTATATTTATTTTTTTGTTTATAATAAATATTATTTTTTAATTTAAAAAATATTTTTTTTATTTTAGAAATATATCTATCAACTAGAGGTTGAACACTAACAACAAAATTACACATCGTTCTCCACCCCAAAAATAATAAATAAAACTTTATTACATAGTTTTTTATTTTTTACCCTCTATCTTTAAACTCATTTCCATACTTATTTTTAACTTCTATATTTTTAATAAATAAATAATAAATTTTAAAACTTCCCTTTATTTATATCTCTTAAACGATAATATTTAATCATTTTGAGACTATCTATTTGCAATAAAACATGTTACACATCGTTCTCTTGACTCCAAAAATAATAAATAAAACTTTATTACATGTTTTTTTACCATCTATCTTTAAACTCGTTTCCATACTTCCTTTTAACTTCTATATTTTTAATAAATAAATAATAAATTTTAAAACTTCCCTTCATTCATATCTTTTTAATAATAATATTTAAAAAAATTGAGACTATCTATTTGCAATAAAACATGGTTGAACCTAATGGCAAATTTCGAAGAGAAAACAATAAAAATATTTTCCTAATTTAATTAAAAATTGAGTTATTTTCTCCTTTAGTTTAGTTATGATAATCCAAATAAACAATTATGTTATTTTAAGTATGGCCTTGCATTGCTAAGTTGTTCAATTATTTTTTTCAAAAATTCTCATAATTCTTTTCAAATTATTCAAAAGGCTTATTGATGGTTAGATTATAGCCTTGTTATATGTTAAATTTATGAAAATAAATAAGAGGTGAGATACATTTCAAATGGATAGATAGGGTTTATTTTTTATGAAGATTTTTGGATTTTTTTTTGTTTTTTTTGTTTTTCACACAAGTGAATATGTCAAATTTATATAATTCTTAATGGTTATGTTTTTAACATTTTTCCTTGAATTCAAAGACATGTATGTGAGTATTTTAGCACACACAAAAATAGACATTTGAATAAATTTTATTAAACAAATGTACAAATAAATACAATTTTAGGTTACCACTAGATTGATATTCCAAGGTCCATTGGACTCCTCGTGATGATTCATATTTATCTACACCATCTCTAACAGATTAGGTGTCCAACATAATGTATGTGAGTCGAGAAACTATTAGGATATTCCAACACATAGGAAATAGTTAAGTATAACTTGGTCTAGTGTAGAATTAGGTAAAGTGTGTTTCTTTACTATGTACTTTTGTAACTTACAATCCGATAGTCACGATATGTTCTAGACATGAAGTGATCGACAGTTCATTCTCTCCTCGGTATTACCGACACTTGATCCGTGGCTTAGCACCCGATTGGTCCATGATCTCTATTTAAAGAGCATGGAGGGTCATTTGTAGGATAATTGTTCATGAAAGAAGCTTATGTAAATTTTCTTTCTTTTATTAATAAATTGTCTGAAGTGGTCGTGTTGGCTCAGGCCGTGGATTGTTTCCCTCTTTGAGGGTTTTAACCACATAAAGAATACTGGTTGTTGGAAATAATACTGAGAGGGGGGGTGAATCAGTATTATCAAATCAAACACTTTTTCATTTCCATACTCATATTCATATACGCTACTTCAGTGAAGGGAATCAGCATGTACACGCAATTGTGTCTAATGCAACTAGCGTATATCCAGTAAACTTATGATTCAGTTAATCCATTAAATGTTGATATTTAGTTAGTGCATCAGAACTTTTATTAACCATATGAACAGTAAACAGGTGTAGTAAAACAGAACAGATCATCACACACAAGAAGCACACATGAACACCATGATGTAAGGTGGAAACCCAATGTGGGTGAAAACCACCTGTTGTAAGTCGTCTCTATCTTCTTTTAATAAGAAACTTCTTTTTACAATATTCCTGTACTGGTGCAGCCTTATACCAGTACACAGGCTTCTACCTGCAGAAGGCTACAACTTTCTCTCGTTCTCCAGCTTCTCCTAGAAGGGAGCTAGAACCCCCTTAGCTCTTGTACTAGCCGATGTACTAGTACGTAGGTGCCAGCCTACTGAATGCTCCAACCTTCACTCGTTTTCCAACTGCTACTGGAGGGGAGCTACCACCCCCTTAATTCTTGTACTAGCTGATGTACTAGTACGTAGGTGCCAACCTACAGAAGGCTACAACATTCTCTTTCATCCTCCAGGTACCACGTTTCATAAATTTTTAGACTGGATACTCCTGAAGCACACCACCATAATCTGAAAGGCCACGTTTCATCCAATTTTCATACTGGACCCATCAATATCATTGAAACCCAGTCAACAAATTGCAATCACCAGAACACAGAGCAGAACCCAAAACTCTGTAACAATATTCAGAACCAACTGTATCATTAGAAATCATGCATACGCTACTTGGAAGAGCCAAACCAGCGTGTATATGCAACTTCACCAAAGTGAACCAGCGTATATGTCAATAATTACTTACTGATAACTTCGCTACACTTCCTGACTTCAAACATACCCAGATCATTACATATACAAGGATAATACATATGTTAGCAACCAGATCTAGTCCATCAAATCACATAAAGATAAGTCATTATGATCCTGATCCATTATAGATCTCATCCATCAACACTGAAGCTAAACACAATCAACCAAACTGAATATGCAGAATACTGGCACCTGTAAACAGTCACCAAAACTCATACTTTGCATCAACAACTAGAACCACCTGTAACTTCAAACATCATAGTTCATATTATATACGCTACTTAGATGTATCTAACCTGCGTATGTACACACTTTTATCAAAGTCAACCAGCGTATACATCTGTAGACATTCATTCATGTTTTGCAGTCTATTTCAATTTTAAGTTATACCTGGATCAAAACATTGCATGCGTCAGTATATAGATCTAGAACAAGCATGATCAAACCATATAGATATGATTCATTCCAAACCATTTGATGTCGATCTATCCTTAGATCTTGTTCTCCATCAACTATTGAGATTCCTCCTTAGCTCAGATCAAGCAAAGCATCATGAACCCATAACCTGCATACTAGATCTCATACCTCATCAGATATTCAAGACTTTCTGAATACCTTTGCCTAAAGATCTTCTTCTCCTTTTATAGTCTTAGGACTTACTCAATACCATGGTCCAAAACCATAGGTTCAAATACCAAGGACTAAATACCATGGACCAAAACCCAATGTACGTGCCTTCCCTTGCATGAAAGTGCATGTATACGTATACGCACCTTTTGGTCGGATAACCCACGTGTATACGCGGCTTTATCAAGGGTAACCTGCGTATATCTCTTTTCTTCATTCTGTGAGCCTGAACTGAGATCTGTCATCTTAGTAAGTTGCCATCAAGGACAACACCTGTATCATAATGCCAACAATCTCCCCCTTTGGACTTGATGGCAAAGCTAACTTGTCATACTGAGAACTATCATCTTAATGAGTTGTCATTGTTCATTATATCTGAACTGATTCCTTTGAGCTGCCCTGCATCCCATGTATTTTATCACATCTGATATCTCTTCTGTAGATTCATCTAGTTATGTGTAAGTGAGATGTTCTGCCACAAGTGGGTTTCCATCAAGTACAACACATGCATCATAATGCCAACACTAGTGTATTGATCGGTGATCTGTTTGTAAGCAGTGTCATCTGGTGTTCTATCTGAGGAACTTACCTTGTAAATTCCTATATGGTATCAGAACTATTTGAGGGTCACATCCGTTGGTGATCCAAATCCGACGATACAAGTGCATGTGACTATTGTTTCCTAGATCTATTATTTCTTATTGTTTTCGGGCCGAGAGGACTGCTCTATTGTGTTAGGAGCATTTGTTCCAATGAGGAACCCCTTTCGTTTCCCGCGAAAAGGTTTCGGGTAGCCCTAGCTACGTCATTTTTATGATCTGGAGGTATACAATTTTTATTTGCAGTTTTAGTTATTTATCTATCTGTTTTTTATTACTAGATTTATACCTTTCATTCCTTGTATGCTCTTTGCCCTAAAACTCTATGCGATCTGGGCAAATCAGAAACAGAAAGGAATGATTTTTCTCATGTGTATGCTCTTTTCCGCCACGCCTTAGTGTGATCTCGGAAAATCAAAAACATTGAGGAAATTATTTAGTTTCCGGCAAAAACTAACTTCAAGCCATAAGGTTTGGTTTTTTTTGTATGTCTGTGTTGGGTTGTGTGGTTTTTTGTTTTGTAGGAAAAAAGGGTTTTTTCAAGTAAGCACGCACCCCAAAGCTTCAGTGACTAACAACAACAACAACAAAAAGCTTCCTATTTTCCAAAAATTACCAACTTTTTAAACTACCTCACTTGGTCTAAAGTTATTTTATGAGAATAGAGGTCTTGAGTTCAAGTCTTTCTTTTTGTTGAGAGAGTTTTTCAAAAAGCACATGTAACTTATGTTTTAAAGTTACTTTATGTAAAAGTGCTCTCACCCATTATAAAAAGTGAGTCACTTATAATTCTAAAGTCTATTTATCTTTTACTTAAGTTACAATTTAGTGGGTAGCTCATAAAGTACCATTGTAAAAGTGACTTTCACTTATTTATAAAAGTGGGTCACATAATTTTAAATTTTTTTAAATTGAGCTAATTAGATTAAGTTTAGAAAGGGGTTTTTTTTTTCAAATTTAACATTATCATTCACTTCTGCACATTCACGCACTTCGTCGGCATCTTCAACAACTTTCCTTCAAAAAGCCATAACTTCTTCATCTGGAAGCCGTTTTCAAAGCCATTTTTTTTAATCGACCTAATTTTTTGAGATATTTCCATTGGAACACTTAATTTCAATATCTATGGCTTCAGTTTCTATTAAAATGGAAATTCCATGCCAAGTTATTCTTGATAGCACCAACTACTTCCAATGGTGGTCCTACATTGTGGATTTACTTAGAAGTAAAGGTCTTTACAAAATAGCCTCGGGCCAAGAAAATAAATCTAAAGATGAAGATAAGGCAACCAAATGGGAAAATAGGCAAGATCAAGCACGTGGGTTGATAGGGATGTCTATTTCTCCAGACCTTAGATTCCATATCGCAGAACTTGATACCCCTAATGAAGCAATGAAATAGCTCACTAAAGTTTTTGGAATCAAAAATGGAATTAGAGCCCATCAACTCGAAAATGAGTTGCTTACGTTGGACCCGAATAATTTTTCTTCCATTGAAGATTTTTTGTCCAAGTTCAAGACCCTTAGACTTCTCTTGGAATGTGTTAAGGTTAAGAAAGAAGATGGTAGCCTTATTTATTCCATTCTTACTAAGTTGGGACCAGCCTACTCTGTGTTTGTTTCCACCTTCCATTCTACTATAGAAGTCTTTATTTCTCAAGGACAAGACTACAAGCCCCCCTCTTTTGATGTCTTTTGTGATTCTTTAATAAGAGAACAAGAAAAACTCTTACATCTTGGTCTTCTTAATCTTGGTAACACTTAGAAAGAAAGCCTTAGTCACCCAGCAACAACCAAATTCAAAGAATCCTAAAAAGCGGTATCCTAAAAATAATGGTCCTAAACCAAACAAGGGTCCTAAGCAATTTCAGTCTCAAAATGGAAAATCAATTGAACAAAAAGATAAAGCAAATAAAAACAAAGGGAAGAAGACTGATAGACATTGCAACTTTTGTTATCAAGATGGTCACTTAGAATCCAAATGCTTTAAGAAAATGGAAGCCTTGGAAGCAGTAATGAAGAAGCATAACATCTATTTGGAGCACTCTTCAACTTCAACTTCATCTTCAAGAATAACACTTTTTGCATGTGGTTGTCAAGCATCTCGGTCTGGTTATGCACTAAATGTATCTTCTTCTTCTCATTCTCATGAGTGGCTCATTGATTCTGGAGCTTCTTATCACATGACCGAAAACAAAGCCATGTTTTCTTCTTTAAATGATTGTAAAACCAAAAATATATATGCTGTTGATGATAGATCTCTTAGTGTTGTAGGGACTGGAACTGTTCATCTAGACAATGGTCAATTTAATGATGTATTATGTGGTCCAACCTTATCCTACAACCTTCTATATGTATATCAGATAACTCATTCAGGTGAAGGTAAAACTGTTGAACTTTCATCTCACAATGTTGTAATTAAGGACCTAAGAGAACCTAGACATATTTTAGCTACTAGCATTGTTGATGATTCTACAAGGTTGTATAATTTTAACAGCTTTGTGTCAGCAACTCTTCCCTCGGTATTTGTTGCTCATAATGATGAAGTGAGTGAACTTTGGCATGAGCGATTTGGTCAATTAAACTATCGCTCCCTTCAAAATCTATGTAGAGAAAATATGGTGACAGGTCTTCCTATGGTATCTTGCAGAGATGGTGTTTGTTCTGGATGTGTACTCGGAAAACATCATCGGGATAGTTTTGAAAAGCATGCCTCTTGGCACGCTTCAACCCCTTTACAACTTGTGAATTTTGATTTATGTGGTTCACTTCCAGTTGTTTCATTCTCTGGCTACAAGTATTTCTTAACTTTCATTGATGATTTCTCCAGACACACTTGGGTATACTTCTTAAAACTCAAAAGTGAAGTATTTAACATGTTCTTGGCCTTTAAGGCCTTTGTTGAGAAACAATTTGGACATCAAATTCTTAAGCTAAGATCTTATAATGGCGGAGAATATGTTAACAACAAATTCATCAAATTTTTCACTGAGCATGGAATTCAAATGTGACATATTGTTCCATATACTCCACAAAAAAATGGTGTAGCTGAAAGGAAGATTCGCACCTTAAAGGAAATGGCTAATTGTATGCTTCAATATAAAGGACTTAGTCTTAATTTTTGGGAAGAAACAATTAACTGTGCAAATTACATAGTAAATCACAGTCCTACTAAGGTTTTAAAGAAGAACACTCCAGAAGAAGCATGGAGCTCAATTAAACCAAATGTAAGTCACTTTCGTGTTTTTGGAAGTGAAGCATGGGCCCATATTCTAGATGAGAAACATAAAGCTTTAGAAACTAAGAGTGAAAAATGCATTTTTTTTCATATTCTGAAGATGACAAAGGATATAGACTTATTCCACTTAAGTCCAAAAATGTTATCATTAGAAGAGATGTAAAATTTGCTGAAAATATATCGACCTATGAGCCTAGTTCGGCGGATGTGCCACCTCTCTGTATCCCTTCTACTTCTGAAAATATTTCTTCTTCAGATGATGACAGCGAGGATGACAATCCTCCCTCGCCTTCTCATCCTCCTTCAGCTCCGCAGCTTTCAAAATGGGTCTGTGCTACTCGGGATGCAGTAGGTGCTCTTACAGGTGATCCTACAGATCAGTGATGTACACGTTCTCAGTTTGATAAAGCCTCTTATTTACTAGCTCAAGCTCCAGTGAATTATAATCCTAACACCTTTGCAGAAGCTTCAGGCCATCCATATTGGGACGCAGCTATGAATGAAGAATGTCATTCATTATTGGAAAATGGTACATGGGATCTTGTTCCTCTTCCAAAGGAACGAAAACTTGTTAGATGCAAATGGGTTTACAGAACCAAGTATGGAGTAGATGGAAAAGTTGATAAACATAAAGCTCGTCTTTTTGCTAATGGTTTTTCACAAGTTTAGGGCGTTGACTATACTGAAACCTTCTCCCCTGTTGCCAAAATGAACAATATCTGCCTTGTTCTTTCCCGTGCTACCTCTTTCAAATGGGAAGTCCATCAGATGGATGTTTAATATGCCTTCTTGCATGGGGACTTGCATGAAGAAATCTATATGGAACAACCTCCTGGATTTATACAAACAGACTCCAGCCTTGTATGTCGGCTTAAGAAATCCCTTTGTCATCTCAAGCAAGCCCCTCGGGCTTGGTATGCCAAAATGGATAGCTTTCTTTTAGATACTGGCTTTTCTAGGTGTCATTCTGAAAATATTGTCTACACAAAGAAAGTGGGTAAGTCTCTTATAATTCTTGTTCTTTATGTTGATGATCTTATCCTTACTGGTAGTGATCCAAACCTTATAAACAATGTGAAGTCCAACCTTAAAAAGCAATTTGAAATGACAGACTTAGGACACTTGCATTATTTTCTTGGTCTTAAAGTCTTGCAATCTAAGGAAGGTATTTCCCTTTCCCAGCCCAAGTATGCATGTGATCTTCTACGCCATTTTCACATGGAAGACTGTAAGCCAGCCCCTTCTCCCTTTCAGTCTGGAGCCAAACTTTCAGTCACTTGTACTTCCCCTGAAGTTGATGCTACCTTATACCGTCAGCTTGTAGGAAAACTTGTGTATCTGACCCATACCCGTCCTGACCTTTCCTTTGTTGTTGGCCTTATTGCTCGGTTTATGCAAAACCCACATGAAAGTCATTGGAAAGAAGCTAAAAGAATACTTCATTATGTTTGAGGTACAGTTCAATTTGGGATTCATTACAGTGCAGAAGCATCTCCTCTATTGGTTGGTTTCACTAATTCCGATTGGGCTGGTGACCCTGATGATTGGAAGTTTACTACAGGTTATGTCTTCACTCTTGGTTCTGGACCTATTACATGGGCTTGCAAGAAACAAAGTGGCATTTCTCTTTCTTCAGCAGAAGCAGAGTATCGTGGCGCCGTATAAGCTAGTAAGGAAACCTTGTGGCTTCGTCAGATCCTGTCAGAGTTTGGCTTTCAGCAGCAGCATCCGACTACCCTTTGGTGTGATAATCAAAGTGCCATTCAACTATGCAAAGATCCAATCCAACATTAGCGCAGCAAACACATTGAACTATACATGCACTTCATCAGAAATCTCATTCATGACCATGTTTTGGAGTGCAATATTGTTCAACCGATGATCAAGTTGCAGACATCTTTACAAAGGCTCTCACATAGGCGAAGTTTACTAAACTTCGATTTATGGTTGGATTTCAGAAAGTTGTCACTAATGGGGGATAGGCTCTAATGCCTCCTTCCTTCTCCTATTGTGTCATATTTGTACATCCTTCAATCATATCCCAAGTTGTTCTTGAGGGGGGATGTTAGGATATTCCGACACATAGGAAATAGTTAAGTATAACTTGGTCTAGTGTAGAGTTAGGTAAAGTGTGTTTCTTTACTATGTACTTTTGTCTTACGATCCAATGGTCACGATATGTCTAAACATGAAGTGATCTGATGGTTCATTCTCTCCTCAGTATTACCGACACTTGATTTGTGGCTTAACACCCGATTGGTCCATGATCTCTATTTAAAGAGCATGGAGGGTCATTTGTAGGATTTTCATTCATGAGAGAAGATTATGTAATTTTTCTTTATTTTATTAATAAATTGCCTAAAGTGGTCGTGTTGGCTCAAGTCGTGGATTGTTTCCATCTTTGAGGGTTTTAACCACGTCAAGAATACTTGTGTGTTGATCTGTGATCTGTTTGTGAGCGGTGTCCTTTGGTGTTCTATCTAAGGAACTTACCCTGTAAATTCCTACAGAGAGTTTAAATATGGAAGTGAAAAACAACCAATGGCTAAATGTGCTCTCTAACTCTAATTGTTTAAAGAATACCACAAACCAAATGAGTAGAAAAATCAGTAAGTCTTCTACTAAGTGATGGTTTAAGGAGGATTATAAGCCAACTTGTGCTAATGGAACATGAGTTTATCTCCGACTTTAGTTCTGGCTAACTCTATCTCTAGGCTCTGGCAGTAGGCTTTGGTTCTGGTTGTGGCTCAGGATCACTTGATATTGAAACTAGTAGTTGACTATAAATTTCCCACCTATAAAATACAAGGTGAGAAGATGAAAATATATCCACTATAATATGTGTCAATACTTGAAAATGAATTTTATAGTATGACCAATATATCTTCTTTCTTGTTAAAGACCATTGTCAAGAAGCAATCTATCCAAGGTGAATTTTTTCTCTTGCAAGAGTGTTATGTCTAGAACATCTATTTGAACAATGAGTATGTTGTCCACAATGCTTACAAGCATAAAGATCAAAATATTGATCTCTCATATGGCCAAATGACATTGTTAACATTTGTAATATGAAATGGATGTGGGACAAGTGAAGATGAATTATCCTTAAGAAATCCAACAATCTGAAATAAGATTGGTTTAGAGTAGTCTGGAATGTGAAAGATCACTTTCGTTTCATATTTAAAACTAGTTTTGTGTTGTTATTGATGACTTTTTCCCCAAGGTCTTTAGAAGTGCAAACAAAAACTGTGGGTTTTGGAAGTGTAAACAAAACTGCTTCATATATATCTGAATCTACTCCCCATTGATTTGATATGTGCTACTTAATGATGGGAATCATTATCAAATAGAGAATTATTTTGAACAAAAACTAGTTCAAAATGTTGGTTATTTTATTGTAATTCATCTTGTTGGAGCTATGATTCTAGCCATAGAAATTGGATCTTGTCATATAAACCTTGTAAAGAAGTTAGAATCTATATGAGAGTGGCTTTGTTGATTTTAACTGTATCATCAACAATAATATCAGATTATTTATTAACATCTATTTTTTCAATAATAAATTAGGGAATGAAAGGTGTCTATTTTTTCAATAATAAATTAGGGAATGAAAGGTGTCTATTTTTATTAAAAGTGCCCCCGTTTAGAATGTAATTCAACAACTAGGCATTGATTGCGAAAATTGGTGGCTATAGTTTTTTGGACACAGAGAGACGAGTAACAGTCTCTAAGTATCACGTCAAATTGTGAGTTGCAATGTGGGTTGATGTGGAAGCACCCAGAATTGGTTGCGAGGCTGTCGGAAATCGAATCACATACACTACAGTTTTCATACCAAGCTTGCACCAAATTCACCACCCTATCACAGGAATTGAACTGCCTAAAGGGCATGCATTGCCAGAATCTAAGCAGAAACTTGGGGCGTTCATGCAGAGAGGAAATCGAATCACATACACTAAAGTTTTGATGCCAAGCTTGCACCAAATTCACAACCCTATCACAGGAATTGAGCAGGCCTAAAGGGCATGCATTACCAGAATATAAGCAGAAACTTGGGGCGTTCATGCAGAGAACGAGAAGATTAAGGCTCAGATTAATGAAGAAAGTCGTGGTGCATGAGGGATTTGTGGACTCTGGACTGCCCATGGTGAAGAGCTAAGTGTAGGTGTGAGTGCCATAGAGGGCAGCGAGTGTAAAGGTCAAGGAAGATCACAAAACCGTGGTATTTCTAACACAAAAGGTGGTACCTATGATACAATTATCAATGCACAAAAATAGATAATGGAATAGATGAAGCGTGTGTTAAATTTTATTAAACAAATGTACATATAATTAAGTGATGTTTGAATTTATATTCCAAAGTTACTTGACTCCTCTTGACAATTTATGTTGTTTCCTACCAAGGTGACAATAATTTAGAAACGTTATTTTGAGTGATGTTTGAATTTATATTCCGAAGTTACTTGACTCCTCTTGAAAAATTATATTGTTTCATATCAAGGTGACAATAATTTAGAAACAAGATTTTCAATAACTTAAAAAAAAAAAAAAAATTGACATAGTTATATAAATTTGGAATATAAATATTAATTTAATTTAATTTAAGTAGTTGAGAGGAATGATTGTTGTTTCCTATTTAAATATGATAAATTTATATGTAATATATTTTTATAATAATTTCTAATTTTATTGTTAAAAAACATTAACAAGTATCTCAAAAATGAGGAAGTGAAGATGGCTCTAAAATCGTGCGAAGGATCGAAACTGTGGTTTTCATTAGGGTTTGGTTAACTTTCAACAGTTGTCTACAGCAAACACCGTCAACATCACAGCGGGGCGGTCTTTCCTGTTTTTAGCCTAGGTTTGGAGACGTGGGGCTCGAGCAGGTGATATACGGTGAGGGGTGGAATATTTGTCGGGTATCGAGGAGACATCAGAACTTTTGCAAGTCAATTTCGTTGTTGAGATGGATGAAGAACTAGTAGATTATTCTTCAGATCCCTTTGACTTTGTGTCGATCTGGACAGAGTTTCCACCTCAGCATACCGATATGAAGTCACCGGAAGCAGTGGGGCACCAACTATGCAGGTCGACACATCTAGGGTTTCTCCGGAGGAGGTATATGGAAGCCCTGAATCCCTAGAATTAGAAAACTTATTGTTGGTTTCAGGACATAATTCTCCAGGGTATCAGTGTTCAGGGAATATAGTGGACCCTATTTTGGATCTTGTATAGAAGCAATCACATTTTCCGATTTGATCCCCATCATCATTGCATTTTTTGGAGAAATTATAAACCCTAGTTCGACAAAAGATCATAGCTATGGAACCCTAATCAAGATAGGCATACAGGGGTTTTTGAACTTTATATTGGTTCGAGCCCCTCTGAGTTTCAATACACTATGAATTGTGGCAACGAACAGGGCATTGGCACAATACATCTAACTCAAGATCTTCGGAATTCATCCACGGCTTAGACCTCCGGATATTTTGTAGGGATCTCAGTTGGTAGTTTTGATTTTAATCAGGCGAGAGCTATGGTTAGCATATCTACAAACGCCCCCTCGCAAGGTATTGGAAATTTAGATGATGGTACTTCGAAGAAGAGAGAGAAGAAATCAAAGAGAACTAAAGTTAGAGAAAGAGGGAGATTGTTGGTTCCAGGGGAGGGCATCAAATTGGATGAAGTCATGGACACGGTGGATCATGTACTACTAGGGAGGGTTCGTAGGAGAAACTACACATCGACATGTTTGAAGAAATGGGTCACATATGTATGGGGTCAGGTTTGGAAAACTTGTCAATTGTGGTGACTATGACTAGGGGATGGTTTGCAATGTGTTTCAATAGGCCAAAGCATGCATCATGGGTGTTGATGAAATATTGGCATATTGAAATGGTCCTAGTTATGTTGAAGCGATAGTCACCTCTTTTCGACCAAAGAGAGAGCAACTAGGGGCGGGACCAATCTGGGTAAGAATGACAGGTCTCCCATTTCAATTCTAGGCTGAAGATACCTTTAGATGTATTGGGAATGATTTAGGGTTTTTTTAGATTATGGCAAATCCTTTATAGAATCTGGCAATATGGATTTTGCATGTATTTTGGTCCATCTAGACACCAGAGAGGGATTGGTGGAAAGTTTGAAGCTTCAATGACGGGGCATTAATAGACTACATAAATTGGACTATGAGGGGTAACATTTAGATGTAGGAGGTTTCATGAAGTTGGTCACCTATACAAATAATGTCCAATGCTTGCAAAATATAAGACCATAGTGGAATCTATGGATGGGAATGAAGGGAATGGAGTTGGCCCTAATGACATGAATCAGACACCACAAAAGATTTCGGCTCATCAACAAAAAGGGATGGACAAGGATAAAGAGAAACAAGTATCCTCCTCCTGACCTTCATCTCCAAGGGTAACTCATTCTTGCGCATCAATAACGAGTCCCCCTCCGGGTACTGATTTCTCTTTCCCATCTCCAAAACCTTATATTTTGAATAATCCATCTGCATCATGTCATGCACAAAATGTTGGGGTGGCTTTATCTCTATGTGATTTAAGTTCGATTGCTTGTCCCTAGGCCTCAGTTCATGTATGTTGTCTAACTCCTTTTCCTGCAATCCCTATAGTATCCCCGGTATCAATGCTCACGAGGGGGGATACCTCTTTCGAGTCTAATGCAATCCATAGATATAACCTGAGATATTTATCCAAACATCCCATAGTTGTGGTTCGAGGCTTGGGTATCCCCCCCCCTCTGAAGATTCCCAAATCCTCTCGAGGTAGGAGTCCTATATATCTAAAGTTATTCATAAGGCTAGTATGGATGTAGTGGAAGGTAGAGAGTTATCACTTTATGAGGTTATCACAGCAATAGGAAACCCAAATTGGTTTCCCGATGAAGTGGTTATCTTTTAGTTGCATAAGGTTGGCTAGCCTTGCCAAAAAAATTGCCCTCAGGAAACTTCTAGAATTAGAGAAGGTGGATGTGATATTTCTCCAAGAGACACTTAGGGACAATGCCCAAATTACAGCGCTTTTGGAAACCATCAATCTGGGATGGACCTTCCATGCCTTAGATGTATGAGGCATATATGGAGGCATTACTATAAGCATAAATTATAGATCGATGAAGTTAATAAATATTTTGCGAAGGGAAGGAGATTTAATGGTGGATGTTTTTTTGAAGAATTAGGGGTTGACATTAGAATTATGAATATATATGGTTCCTTTCACAATCCTATGGCGTTCTAGGAGGCAATTTTGAGATCTTCTTTCTTGTAGGCTAACAACATAATTTTGGGGAAAGATTTAAATTTTTCTATGGGCCACGCAGAATCTTGGGGAAGTCATGCTCAGGTAGAATCCCTCACAAACTTCTTCGAACAAATGTTGGAGAACAATAAACTCATTGACATATCAGTGGCTCATGTTCAACCGGTCTGGAGAAATAGAAGAAGTGGGGATGTTATGTTAGCTAGGTGTCTTGATCGATTCCTAATTAAGGAATCATTGTTGGATCATTTTGAAATGATTAGACAATGGGTTGGATCAAGAGGAATATCATATCACTTGCCTATATACCTAGAAATAGTAGGTATATCTCCAAAACCACGGGCACCTTTCAAATTTAATTCGACGTTGTTAAGGGATGAGGACTTTCATCGAATTGTTAAAGAGATATGGAAGGATAGATCACAGATTGAAGGAAGGTTGTCAACGAAACACTTTTCTATAAATCTATTGTGCCTAAAGCAGAGGTTCATAGAATGGGCTAGGGAAAAGAAAAAGAAGGATGAAGAATCTCTCAAGAATAATGAATTTGAATTAGCCAAGTTAAAAGATCCAAACAATGGAGGGTTTGATTCTCCAGAATCCAAGTCCTATGTTACACAACTAGAATCAGAGAGACTCAGGATATTAAAATAAAGGGAAGAAACTTGGAGACTTAAGAGTAGAGCTATATGGCTACAAGCAGGTGATGAAAATACAAAAAAAAAAAATCGACAACATGCAAGAGGACAGAAGACTATCAATACTATACGGTCTTTGGAGGATGAGGAGGGCTCATCAGTGCAATCCTTCAGGTTAGCGAATCCGAGTACTAATCACTTTGGGAATTTGTTTAAAGCCCCATAGGAGGCATCTATGGCACAGGTTATAAAGGTAGCTAGTCTCTTTCCTCAATTTGTAATTGAGGAAGTAACTAAAGACATGAACAAGCCTATGACCATGGGGGAACTAGAGGCAGTGCTTAAATGGTTTAAAAAGGATAAGAGTTCGGGTCCATATGGATGGCTCATGGAATTTTATTTGGTTTTCTTTGAATTGATAGGTCAAAACCTTCTCAGGGTTATGGAGGATTGTCGGATGAGTGGAAGAATGTATGATGCATTCAACGCTACATTCATAGCCTTAATTACCAAATATGATCAGCCTAGTACCTTTAATGATTTTTGGCCTATTTCTCTATGTAATTGCATCTATAAGATCATCACGAAGATCATTGCAAATCACATTAAGCCTATTTTATAACAGCATATATCAAAGGAGTAATTTGCCTTTTTGGACAAACACCAGATTCATGAAGCTATAGGCACTACTCAGGAAGGTTTTCACTTCTTAAAAATTAATAATTTGAAGGGAATGATTTTTAAAATTGATCTTTCCAAAGCATATGACAGGACGAGCTGCTTGTACTTGCGTAAGATGTTGACTTATCTAGGATTTCCTTATGATTTCATTAACTGGATGATGTGTTGTATTACCTCTATTTCATATAGTATTATCATCAATGGATCAACATCAAATTTTTTCCATGCAAAGCATGGTCTCAGGAAGGGATGCCCTTTATTGTCATTGTTATTCCTGTGGGTCATGGAGGGCCTGAGTAGATTGATCTTTGAAGAAAGGAATCACGGGAGAATCAAAGGAATTAAAATTGCATCCAATATCATCTTGTCTCATCTACTATTTGTTGATGATATCCTTACTTTTTTGAATGGGACCATTGGTGGTTCTACTGTTTTTGATGTCATTCTTAAATTATTTTGTAAGGCCACAAGGATGGAGACCAATCAGGAAAAATCCACCTTATCTGTTATGGGTTGTACACAATACAAATTAGTCTTCGCTAAACAAATATTTCCATATAGGCTCTTATCCTTTGAAGATGGACTCAAGTATCTAGGATTTCAGCTCAAACCCAATAACTATAAAATTGTGGAATGGATGTAGTTAGTAACCTAGATTGAAAGTAGAATAAATATATGGCATCATCAATGGTTATCTAAGGTGGATTGTTTAGTTCTTATCAAATCGGTGTTGGAGGCTATCCCTGTATATTGGATGTCTTTCGCTTGGATCCCAAAAGGAATTTTAAATAATATTCAGCAGATTATTTCTTTGGCGAGTGAACATGGAAGGCAGGCATTTTTCTTAGGTAAGCTAGGAACACGTTGCCATTCCCAAAAAATGGGGAGGCTGGGGGATGAAGAACCTTGTATGTTTTTCTAAATCCCTTGCAGCCAAAATGGGATGGTAGCTCCTAACTACAAACAGTTTATGGTCAAAGGTGGTCATCAGAAGATAAATTAGTCCACAACATATTGAGGAATGGATCAGAATTTCAAGATGGAACAAAACATACATCTCTATGGTTTGGCGATCGGCCTTAAATTCTTTTGAATATATCATAGCGGGTTTGGCATGGAGAGTAGGATTGGGTGGGAAGGTTCGTATTGGCATGGACGCATGGTCTGAAAGTGGAAATGGTCACATACTACCCCTTGGACTTATACAATTCATGGATGCATCTTGTATAAGGACTTTAGATCACATTGAAAACCTAGAAAATTCTACTATTGTTGAATTGAGGCTTCTGTGATCCATATTAAGTTTATGAGAGATTTTTAATATAGCCGTTACCTGGTCAAGGAATATAGCCATTGGAGGTATGCTCTATCTATTTAACATGCAAAGTGGTGGGCTCCAGTATTGTAGCAATAATGCTACAACTCCTGGGGCTCCCTATCTCTAATTTTATCAACCCGGTAGTTCGTACAAACTTGGAAGCGACGGTGTTGTATGCACAAGTACTAGCTCTTGTCGCAGCTGTCACTTGGTCAGCTGGCACAAGTCCGCTAGGGCTCAAGCCAACTTCTATATGCTCTTCAGAAGAAGCTTTCTAAATGATGGACGAAGGCTATCTCGAGGGAAATTGATTTACTTTGCAAAAGTGAACTAAAAGCCAACCAAAACATGAAACCCTAGTAAACCCTAATTTGACTAGTTTGACCTCTATGATGCAATAGTGAAAGTGAAAATGTCTAAAAAGGATGCCATTACTTCTAATGATGTGAAATGCATGAACTCAAACTACTTCTATGAAAAAGAACATTGTTTTTGTATTTTTGCTTAAGTGGATGGAGTGATTATGAATTTGTTTCTTATTAGGGTTTGGCTGTGCAGAGGTGGTGCGAAGGGAGAGAAAGCTTGGAAAAGGTCGGGATGGCTAGGAGAGGTCCCGGAGGGTCCTTAGCATTAGTCCACAGAGGTCTACAACGTTCGGATGCTCGGAAACCAAGTTTGCAGGCTTCTACAGGATGTCTGCAGGGGATCCTACAGGAAAATAAGGAATTCTACAGGAAGTCTGCTAACTTCTACAGGATGTGCTGTAAGTGGAAGTTTTGGGTGATGGTGAAGTGATGGAATGGTTTGGGTGGATAGGTAAGGTGGATATGGAGCTTGTGATGACTCAGGGGCAGAGGAATAAGATGGAGAGAGAGTGCATGGAGTTGATTGGTGGATAGAAGGATGGCAGCAACGAAAGGTCAAAAAGATGAAGCTACGTGGCAATGGATGAGTTGGAAGGTAAACGAGCTGAACAGAGGTCGAGTAGGTGGCTTGAGGAGAGGTCAAGAAGAAGAAGAAGGAAGTAGAATGATATGGAGCAGTGTAAATAAAACAAATGACTGATGTCTTGCACCAAAAACGAGAATTCATTAACCAATGCTACCTGTGCTATTAAATCAAGAAACAGTGATGTAAATCATGAAGAAAAGTCGTGCATGGAATTGCAATGACGAAGTATGGCTCAAGAGCAAAAGTGCATGGAAGGATCCACGATTAAACCGACTGTGTTGCAGCTTGCATGAAAGTAGAAAAGACTGCGTTTTTTTGGTGGTTGGTATAGACTGCACCCCAATCCCTAAACAGAGATGGCAGTGATCTCTAACAACCTTTTCTTGGAGCTCCAGTGGATTACAAACCTCCTATCCAAATCTAAACAGCTGAAAGTAACTTGATCATAAACCAATCCTACTCAATCCTATTAAAGAAATCAAATCAGCAAACTGTGTTCTTGAAATGCATATCAAAACAAGTAAACAAAGCGCTGGAAAGAAAGGTAAATAACACTACAAGAAGAGGAGATCTATTGCTCTCAGGTTGGGCCCTAACCTGAGAGCTATAGCTCCCTTAAAAGCTCAGAATTAGATCCAAATTTTCTTGCCTTTATTCATAATCAAAAGTCTAATGTCATGCCAAAACTGGCTTACAAAAACAAACACCGAGCTATGCTCCAAAATTACAATATCAGTCCAAAAGTTCAAAAAGCTCCTAACAAAGGCTACGGCCTTCATATTTATACAAAATGAAGATCAAGCTGGCTTCCTCCATTCGTGGAGCTTAGCTGTCCAACTGAAAGTCAAACTGCTGTAAAACTGATGATCCTGTAGAACGTGTTGGATGCCTTTAAGCTCGGTGGGGAGAGTTGTTAGAGCTCGGAGTGAAGGTGAAAATCACGAGGAGGGTCATCAAGACTGTGGACAACCTCCCTATGAACCCGCAATGTCACCTTTGTTGTCTCCTTGTCTCCTTTTGCGTGGTCTTTTGCTCTCTTTAATGCCAAGAACCTGAAATCATCATGTATTAGTCACATAGATATAATGCCTGCCCTTCTTCCTACAAACAACACGAATATACTAAGAAATGAATGCATAAGTGGTAAAATATGAATGGTTGAGCAAGGTAAGTAGGCCAATATGAGCCCAAATTGTACCAAAAATTGGGGCTCATCATCACCCCCCAGCTAAACTATTTGCTCATCCTTGAGCAACTTTGCTCCGGCTCCTCGTCCTTGGCCGAGAACTAGAGCCCGGAGCATGCTCCTCCTTTCCTGTACTTGGTGGCCCCGCCTTTTCTGCCCCTGGCGGTGACGATGGTGGCGCTTCCTCCCCCTTTTCCGTTTCCTTGAGCCGGGCTTCGGAAGCCGATTGGCCTATCCTTCGTGTCCAGGAAGTTATTTTTGGGCTTCCCTTCTCGGGGGTGGCCGATGTTTTAGAGGGGGATCTTTTACTGGGTGGAGTAGGGACACCCCCTGAAATTGTTTGGCTGCTGGGTGGAGGCTGCGGCTTGCCCGTGTTGATTCTCTTACTTCTCCTGGCTTCAAAAGGTAGAGGGATCTCCCTCTCTTTCTTCTCCTTCGGCTTTGGAGGTGTACTGAGGGCGGCCAGCGCAGTTGCTGCCTCCTTTTCGGGAATCCCAGCCTTCTCTTCCTTGCGTTTTGCTTTCTCATAGCTCCTTGTAGAGGGCCCCTTCTTTTCAGATTTCGGGCTTCCTGTAGAAGACCCTACTTTGCCCACTTCCGGGCCTTCTGCAGAAGATCCTTTCTTTACCAATTTTGGGCTTCCTGTAGAAGACCCGGGTTTAGCCACTCTCGGGCTTCCTGTAGAAACCCCTTCTTTGGTAATTTTCGGGCTTCCTGTAGAAGACCCTTTCTCTGTCTTCGGGCTTCCTGTAGAAGCCTGTTTCTCAATGATTTTCGGGCTTCTTGTAGAAGCCCCTTTTGCCAATTTCGGGCTTCCTGTAGAAGCCCTTGTCACTGTTTTCAGGCTTCCTGTAGAAGCTTGTTTCTACTTTCCTGTAGACACGGGTGTCACCACCTTTTCTTGCTTAGCCGCATGGGTTTTGCTTTCTGCTTTGGTTGCAGGTGCTGATGAGGTACTTGGGCTAACGTGGACCACCTCAACTTTGTCCATTCTGCTCTTCAACCTCTTTTCTCTTGCTGATAAGATGGGTGTGCCACCTTTTTCTTTGTCATCCTTTTCCTCATGCTTCTTCGTTTGTTCTTTCTTTTTCACTGTGGTCGAGGTCTTCTGGCCTTTTTCTCTCTTTCCCTCAGCCAGTGCTTCTTGTTCCTCACTGCTGGAGGAACCCGTTTCTTCAATCAACATTTTAATGTCTCCATCTCTTGTCAAATTCCGGAATGATTCCCATGAGAGGGGAACCTTATATGAATGTAGCGCATCCTCCACAAGAAGCTTGATCAACCCATGGTGGGCTATCTGATCTGGTATGCCCTCTTTTAGCTTTGTGGCACACTCAATTAGGGACTGCAACAGGAAATAAGGAATGCTCAGTTTTTGTTCTACAGGAAGATCAATCCGGTGCCTCAATTCAGTGAGCAACCGAAAGTGATATGCATACACGATGCTAAAACGGCCTTCACAAGTTATATATTTCATGATTTGCAAGCTGACTTCATTCCATGGTGGCAGCAAGCTGGTTCTTCGCACCCCATTTTTGTCCTCTGAGAATTCCTCCTCAGGTGGAAAGAATTCTTTCTTGGCTTGCTGGCTCAACTTTCTTTCTTCCTTATCCCATGGCAAACCCATCGGAAGTTCAGTAATCCGACTGATATATTGCGGGGTGAGCTTGAGGCTTAGACCTCTGAAATTCACTGTGGCCAGTGTCTTGGATTTCGGCTTCAGAACCTGCAAAAATTCTTCTGCCACTTCATCATCGTACCCCTGCAATTTGTCACAAAAAGATATCCATTGAACCCATGTGAAGAGCTCTACCACTTCCTGGTTTTCCCTTAATTTGGTTGAATCAGTGGGTTCTCGTCTTATAAAACCACCCGGCATGATAAAACAAGTTTCTTAACCAGAGGTGGTGATTGTGGAAGAGATTTTGGTTTACTGAGACAGAGCGTAGAATGTCATGCACATAACCCACAAAACTTATCCCTGAGGAACTCACACAGTTTAATTACTCGACATCCTGTAGAATGACAGTATAGGCACAGCAGACAACAATTTCACCATTTTTCTATGACCGGACTATGGACGACAATCTTGCCACCTTTAATAACTAGTTGCATGAAGAGTTCAGGGTTACCTCTTTAATTGGCCACCTTTTTACGTGAGGCACCCGCTTTCCTGTAGAAAACTGCGTTCCTGTAGGATGACAGCGTTCCTGTAGAATGCAGCGTTCCTGTAGAATGACAGCGTTCCTGTAGAATGCAGCGCGTGGTTTTCGGGAGAGATTGCAGTCGGTCTGCGCCTTGGGCGTGCTTCTCAATCGCTCTGATAGCCAAAGGCTCGGCGTATCACACTGCAGAAGGATCAGGATAGCCGCTCGAGTTCAAACCGGTGGGTGATAAATGCATGAATGCGATCTAGCCGATTAGATTTTGAATTCGGCGGAATCCGTGGCGCGGGGGTGAGCTGTCCCCGCCGGACCGTTGGGTGACGTCACCCCATCATTCAACTGTGTGTTCACTTGCTGCCGCATCAATTCCCGCGGATCTGCCGCCGCCCCTTCTGTTGAACTCATTTTCTCGACGAGATTTCTCTCACGTGCGTGCTTCCCGTTCTTTTTGTCATGACCGCCACCCATACATCCAACTAGACCATTAATTGGCCGTCGTGGCCGACCAACTGACCATACTGCCGCTCAACCCATTCACCTTTACGCTTAAGCAATCAATCAAAGTAACATTCATGCAATCTGATGGAAGGAAGGGTCGAGACACTTACCTGCGTGGCTGTACACGATGTTTCGGCTCTTTGGACGCTGATGAGTCGATTTACCTGCTGTTGGCGGACTTACACAGGCCCGGAGGTCCATGTTCATGAGCTGCCATCGATGGATGGGATGCTTCAGTTGCATGCGCCCACGTTTCCCTTCATATGGCCTGCGCGGTGAATGGTATCCACTCTAGCAGGCTTAACTGTTACAGGACTCCCGCGGGATGTCTTGGAACAGTTCTTCCTCCTTGGGTGCATGCTGCACGACGATGGATGGCCTCACGATCATGCTCTCGGAGCCTCGGGCTGACTGTGATGAATATGGTGTGAGATCTCTAGCGCTTTTTCCATTTACAAGTTGCTTTTTTTTCGAGACTCATCGATCTGCTTTGCTGGTGCAGGTACTTTGTTGCATGTCGACAAGGATGGTGGAACAAGATAACAGCAATTTGCATGGTTGACAACAGTGGCATGCATGCGTCCAAACCGATCCTTAGTCGTTAGATCTCCTCATGAAATGAATTTTGGCCCATTCTGAGCTTCTACAGGAAGCTTCCTGTAGAAATACAGCGCTTCCTGTAGAAAGGATACGTTCCTGTAGAGAGTCTGCACCTTCCTGTAGAAGATCTGCATTTTCCTGTAGAAAATCTGCGTCTTCCTGTAGAAGACTCAAGCTGTAATAAAATTGCACATACCTTGGAGGAAATGAGGATTCTTGGAGGAGGTGCTGGTGAGGTGTCCTGGCTACATGATGAGGACCCTTGGCTTTGAGTTGAGAGGCTTCCTCTCCTCCATAGAACACTTGCATGCAATTTTACATAATGAATCTGCTGACCTTGTTTTTCTTTTCTTTTTTTTTCTTTTTTTTTTTTTTTTTTTGAAAGATAACAGGGGCGCCTCATTGAGGTTTTCACCCTTGCCATCTGCCTTGAGCGCCTCAAAGAGGTTTTCACTCAAGGATCTTTTTCCAATCTCTTTTTCTTTTTTTTTTTTTTTTTTTTTGAAAAGACAATAGGGGCGCCTCAATGAGGTTTTCACCCCTACCACCTGCCTTGGGCGCCTCAGAAAGGTTTTCACCCAAGGAACTTTATTTTTTTTTTACTTTTTTTTTTTTTCTTTTTTTTCTTTTTTTCTTTTAGATTCTTCAGGGTATGCCCAAAGCAGAGGCAGAACCCTTCTCTATGACCAACACTGCCTTCTCCATAGTTTTGATGAACTCTTGTCTTGAGGGAGGCTTCCTGTAGATCTTCAATCGATGCCCATTGACAAGCATGGGGATGGCTTCCTCATCAATGGTCCTAATAAGCACAGATCCATTGTCATGACATTTTTCCACTGAATATGGCCCTAGCCATCTGGTTCTTAGCTTCCCCTTGAAATCTTTGTATCTGGAGTCATACAAGAAAGCCCAATCTCCCAGCTGAAATTGCTTGTCATGGAGATGTTGGTCATGCCACACCTTTCTCTGAAGTTGAACCACTTTTGAGTGAAGGAGGGCCTGCATTCGGTGCTCATCCAGGCCATTCAGCTGCAATAGCCTTTCTTGTTGTGCATGGCTGAGATCTAGGTCCAGCTGAGCTGCCATCCTCAAAGTGTTGTATTCAAACTCAATGGACAGCAAAGCTTTCTTCCCATAGACCAGCTCATAAGGTGTGAAGCCGGTGGTGGTCTTCCAAGTGGTGTTGTAAGCCCATGTGGCTTCAACCAGGCGATCTGCCCAGTCCTTTCTGCTGCTGCTCACCACCTCAGTCAAGATCCCTTCTAATGCTCTATTGATGACTTCCACCTGCCCATTTGCTTGAGGGTGATAGGGGGTGGAAATCCTATGTTTGATCTTGTGATGAGCTAGTAGATCTTCAACCAGGTTGGAGGTGAACTGGCTCCCTTGATCGGTGACCAGCTCTCTTGGATAGCCAAACTTATAGAAGATGTTTTCTCTTAGGAACTCGGCCACCTTTTCTTCGGTTGCTGCTTTGATTACTTTGGTCTCTGCCCACTTTGTCAGGTAGTCAATGCACACAATGATGTAATACCTTTGCCTCGAAGGAGGGTTGATTGGGCCCACAAAGTCGATACCCCACTTCTCAAATGGCTCAAGAGTCACCTGAGGTTGGAGAGGCATCTCATCCCTTTGGGTCAGTTTCCCCATTCTTTGGCATTGGTCACACTGACTGACATATCTTCTGACATCTTGATGAAGTGTGGGCCAATAGTAGCCTGCCTGCAGGATCTTGAAGGCAGTTCTCTTTGCTGCAAAATGTCCTCCACAAGGCCCATCATGACAAGTGAGGAGGATATCAAAGACTTCCTCCTCCCTTACACAACGCCTTAAGATCTGATCGGGGCCAAGCTTGAACAAATTGCCCCCGATCCAAGTAAATGAGGCACTTTTTCTTATGATTCTGCTCTTCTCTCTGGAAGATAGGTGTGGACGGAACTGTGATGAAACAAGGTAGTTTGCTATATCAAAAAACCATGGAGAGAGTACTGAAATAGCAAACAGATGTTCATCGGGCATCTGGTCATCCACCGTTCCATCCTCATCTGCAGACAAATCCAATCTAGATAAAAAGTCAGCAACAACATTTTCTCTACCTGGTTTGTCAACAATGGTCAAATCAAACTGCTGCAATAAAAGTAACCATCTAATAATACGAGCATTCACATCTGGTTTATTCATTAAATATCTAATTGCAGCATGGTCTGTATGTACAAAGGTTTGATAACCAGTAATATAATGTCGGAACTTGTTCAGTGCATGGACCACAGCCAAGAATTCTTTCTCGGTTACAGTGTAATTCAACTCAGCTTTGGACAAGTTTTTGCTAACAAAGTAAATGGCATATGGAAGTTTTTGCTCAACCTGTCCTAAAGTTGCACCTATGGCTTTGTTCGAGGCATCAGTGTGGATGTGGAAAGGTAGGGCCCAGTTTGGACCTCTCAGGATTGGGGCTGACACCAACTTGTCCTTCAATTCATTTAAAGCCCTCTGACAATCGTTAGTCCATTTAAACTCCACATCTTTTGCCAACAGGCCAAACAATGGCGAGGCTAGCTTGCTTAAATCTTTAATGAATCTCCGGTAGTATCCTGCTAATCCC
Organism: Pinus tabuliformis; assembly: GCA_031772625.1. Classification (NCBI taxonomy): domain Eukaryota; kingdom Viridiplantae; phylum Streptophyta; class Pinopsida; order Pinales; family Pinaceae; genus Pinus; species Pinus tabuliformis. Next base: position 964,322,192 of record CM062809.1, on the reverse strand, counting down.
AAGAAACTCTGAACATCCCTTACCTTTTGAGGAGGTGGAACCTTCTTGATGAGAGCAATTTTGTTAGGATCCACTTGCAACCCTTGGCAAGAAATGGTATGGCCTAGCACGGTCCCTTCAGTCATTAGGAATTCACATTTTTCAGGACTAAGGGACAAGTTCATCTCGATGCATTTGGTTAGGACTTTTCCCAGATTGGACAATGTTTCCTGAAAGTTGGCCCCATAAGGAGTGAAGTCATCCATATAGATTTCCACTGCATCATGGACCAGCTCCGAGAAGATGCTCAAAACAGCTCTCTGGAAGGTAGCATGAGCATTGCATAGCCCAAAGGGAAGGACTCGGTAGGCAAAGGTACCCCAAGGGCAAGTGAAGGTGGTCTTATCTTGGTCTTCCAGGCTGATTTGGATTTGGTTGTACCCGCTAAACCCATCCAGGAAAGAGAAGAACTTCTTTCCTGCCAGTCCATCCAACACTTGATCTATGAAAGGTAGAGGGAAATGGTCTTTCTTGGTAGCTTTGTTCAATTCTCAGTAGTCCACACAGATTCTCCATTTCCCATTTTTCTTGGGAACCAACACCAGAGGGGACACCCATTCACTATCTGAGATGGGGTTGATGAATCCGGCATCCAACAGTTTTTGCAATTCTTCCTTGACAATGTCCTTAAGGGCTGGATTCATTCTCCTCTGGGGTTGCCTAACCGTCTTACAATCCTCTTTGATGTATATGTGATGGGTACAAACCGAAGGATGGACTCCTTTCATCTCCTTTTAGCTCCAAGCAAAAGCATCTAGGTGACTGGCCAACAGGCTACACAGCTCCTTTTCCTGGGAAGGAGATAGGGAGGAGCTGATCTTCAACGTTCTCTCAGGGTCAAACTCCACATTCTTGACTCTGGGAGTGACAGGGTTGGTTGTACAAAGATCCACTAAAGTGCTAGCTTGGGCATCCTCCACCAATTTCTCTAAGGATAGTGTACTGGAAGGTGGATTCCGGATCAAGGTCTCAATCAAGTCATCCTCGGTTGAGGGGTCTCTTCTAGTGGTCTCTAAGGTGCACAGAGGTGCTGAGTACACCTCGTCTTCCTCTCCTTCTTCTAACCAGAGTGGTAAGTCATGCTCTAAGGAGGGTTGGGCAGGAGGGTATAGGACTAGCTGTTTGGACATAGGACCGTTTTTGATGGTCATATTTCCTGCACGACAACTTATGTAAGCATCTGCAGTGGCTAACCAAGGCCTTCCCAAAATGAGAGGATATCCAGTAAGCTTTTCCTTGGGTTGCAGAACCAAGAAATCTGCAGGATATTCCCAAGAGTCGATAGAGACCAAGACATCCTCCACAATCCCTTCGGGAGTCACAGTGGAGCGATCTGCTAATTGCAGTACTGTCGAGGTCTTCCTCAAGGAACCCTGAAGATTGAGTTTGAGCATGGTATCCCTAGTCATCACATTAATGGCAGCCCCCAGATCGATCAAGGTGTGAGGTATGATGGTGCCATTGATGTGGACATCTACTACAGGACTTCCAGGATCTAAGTACTTTGGGCAGATGACTTGTCCTAACATAAGGTCAGACAGTTGTCCTATGACATTGATGGTTGAAGCATCTTTCTTCTGCCTGCCTGGGTGTTTGAAACACTTTTCCTTAACCAGTTTGTTGTATATTGGCACATCCTTGATGGCTTGGAGAAGTGGTATTTTTACACACAACTGCTTGAGCTCACCCATAAGCTCATCCTCCTCTGGGTTGGGTTGTGTGGTGGCTGTTAGTCTCTCAGGAAAGGGTGGAATGGCCTTTGGTTCACTTTCCTGTTTATCTTCCTCATCCTCTGGGGGAGGAGGTTGGCGATCTGGTAGAGTCTTTCCAGATCGAAGGTTGATCTCCTGGATCTCCACAGCATAGGTAGGGCATGAGGTTTCCCCAGTGTATACCTGCTGGGCCTGTCTATTGTTGGGGTTCGGGTTCGGTTGAGCAGGCATTTGAGGTTGCCTTGGAGGAGAAGGAGGTAATGGCTGAGGTTGAACCGGTGGTGGAGGCAAAATGGCAGGAGGAGTGTTGTACTGGGGCCTCCACCCCGACTGAGGTGCATTCCACTGAGGCTGTGGCTGGGCATGTGAATGATATGAATGAGAAGTAGGTTGAGTAGGGTACTGAGGTGGATAAGACCATGGAGGAGGCATGGACCAGGAAGGATGAGCAGGGGGACCCCAGGAAGGCATAGGAGTCGATTGGTTGGGGCTGTAATAAGCTTGAGGTGCCCCTTGCATCCCCTGCTGATAAGGTCTAGATCCTTGTGGCCTCCTTTGGTTGAGGTAATAGAGAGGTTCAGTGGGAGCTTCTGTCCCTTGGTACATGGCTTTAAACCCAGGTAAGGTTGGACACTGATTTGTGGGATGGTCCTCCTCACAAACGAAACATACTTCAACCAAATGCAATGGGCATTCGTTCTTAGGGTGTCTCCTTGTGCACCTAGGGCAGAAGACAGCCAAGGCTCTCTCAGCTTCTTCTTTCTTCTGCTGGATTCTGAATGTGTCCAGCTGCATGGCAATGGTCTGTCTCACCTCACTCTTGAGATCTTCTAATTGATTTGCAAGCTCATGTTTGAAGAAAGGAACACTAGTTGAGAGGAGGTTTCCCTTACCTCGTTTCCGAGCTGCCCTGGAGTGGTTTCTAAACACAGTCTTGATGTCCTCATAAGGCAGTTGGTAAATGTCCCCCCCAGCTAACATGTGAAGGGTATCTAAGAGATCTTCAGGAACTCCTCGGAGCAGGACCAACTTGAGGGATTCAGGATCAAGTGTGCACCTGGCCCGCTTATAGCTTAGTTGGAACCTCTCCTCATAATCCTCTAAGGACTCATCATTTCCCATGGTCATCCGAAATATTTCTCCCTTGGTTTCCTTAGACCTACAATAATCCCTATACTTGGTATTGAAAGCTTGCTGCATCTAAGCCCAAGTGGTGATACTATTCCCAGGTAAGCCCATGAACCAGCGTAATGCTGCATCCTTAAGAGTTGAAGGGAAGAGTTTCAGCTTTTGCTCATCTTCAGTATAGTCATAGGTTCTACAAAGGACAGCAAACTCAAACAGGAAGGTATCAGGATCTTCAGTAGTCAGTCCATGGAAGTGAGGTAAGGCGGAGGGGCTAATGTTCTTCATTTTCATCTCTCCATTGGTCTCTCGGATGGGGAAGGCACCTTCTATTCTCTCATCTTCTCTTCTATTGTCAGCCATAGCTTCAGGTGGAGTGGTCTCTAACTCTTCTTCTACTATAGGATCTTTGTATATCTCGGGATGTTCACCTATAGGTTCTTCTGGGTCACTATCACCAAAGAAGAGAGAAGGGTGACTCAGTGATGTGGTGGGGGTGTTGGGTAGGAATTTGCCTGATTTATCTCGGTTCCTACGAGGCATGAAATGGAAAAGACTTTTTTTTTTTATTGTTTTTGCTTTTTTTCTTTTGTACCTGCAAAACTGAAACAGATTGATCTACAGCTAACTATAAAGATGCAGAATTAAACTGAAAGCAGGAAGGAACTAATCTACTTTGCTCAAATGAAATTGCAGGAATGGAAATGCTAGTCTACGCTTGCAGAAATGAAATGCTAATCTATGAAAGCAGGAAATGCTAATCTATGAAAGCAGGAAATGTCTATGCTACTTTTGCAGAATGGAAATGAAATAAACTACTTAGTAGAAGGCAAGAGTGAGAAAATAGAAGAAAAGCAACAATTACTAATACTCTGACGCTTCCCCGGAAACGGCGCCAAAAAGATGGTGGGCTCCAGTATTGTAGCAATAATGCTACAACTCGTGGGGCTCCCTATCTCTAATTTTATCAACCCGGTAGTTCGTACAAACTTGGAAGCGACGGTGTTGTATGCACAAGTACTAGCTCTTGTCACAGCTGTCACTTGGTCAGTTGGCACAAGTCCGCTAGGGCTCAAGCCAACTTCTATATGCTCTTCAGAAGAAGCTTTCTAAATGATGGACGAAGGCTATCTCGAGGGAAATTGATCTACTCTGCAAAAGTGAACTGAAAGCCAACCAAAACATGAAACCCTATTAAACCCTAATTTGACTAGTTTGACCTCTATGATGCAATAGTGAAAGTGCAAATGTCTAAAAAGGATGCCATTACTTCTAATGATGTGAAATGCATGAACTCAAACTACTTCTATGAAAAAGAACATTGTTTTTATATTTTTGCTTAAGTGGATGGAGTGATTATGAATTTGTTTCTTATTAGGGTTTGGCTGTGTAGAGGTGGTGCGAAGGGAGAGAAAGCTTGGGAAAGGTTAGGATGGCTAGGAGAGGTCCTAGAGGGTCCCTAGCATTAGTCCACAGAGGTCTACAACGTTCGGATGCTCGGCAACCAAGTTTGCAGGCTTCTACAGGATGTCTGCAGGGGATCCTATAGGAAACTAAGGAATTCTACAGGAAGTCTACTAACTTCTACAGGATGTGCTGTAAGTGGAAGTTTTGGGTGATGGTGAAATGATGGAATGGTTTGGGTGGATAGGTAAGGTGGAGATGGAGCTTGTGATGACTCAGGGGCAGAGGAATAAGATGGAGAGAGAGTGCATGGAGTTGATTGGTGGATAGAAGGATGGCAGCAACGAAAGGTCAAAAAGATGAAGCTACGTGGCAATGGATGAGTTGGAAGGTAAACGAGCTGAACAGAGGTCGAGTAGGTGGCTTGAGGAGAGGTCAAGAAGAAGAAGGAGGAAGTAGAATGATATGGAGCAGTGTAAATAAAACAAATGACTGATGTCTTGCACCAAAAACGAGAATTCATTAACCAATGCTACCTGTGCTATTAAATCAAGAAACAGTGATGTAAATCATGAAGAAAAGTCGTGCATGGAATTGCAATGACGAAGTATGGCTCAAGAGAAAAAGTGCATGGAAGGATCCACGATTAAACCGACTGTGTTGCAGCGTGCATGAAAGTAGAAAATACTGCGTTTTTTTGGTGGTTGGTATAGACTGCACCCCAATCCCTAAACAGAGATGGCAGTGATCTCTAACAACCTTTTCTTGGAGCTCCAGTGGATTACAAACCTCCTATCCGAATCTAAACAGCTGAAAGTAACTTGATCATAAACCAATCCTACTCAATCCTATTAAAGAAATCAAATCAGCAAACTGTGTTCTTGAAATGCATATCAAAACAAGTAAACAAAGTGTTGGAAAGAAAGGTAAATAACACTACAAGAAGAGGAGATCTATTGCTCTCAGGTTGGGCCCTAACCTGAGATCTATAGCTCCCTTAAAAGCTCAGAATTAGATCCAAATCTGCTTGCCTTTATTCATAATCAAAAGTCTAATGTCATGCCAAAACTGGCTTACAAAAACAAACACCGAGCTATGCTCCAAAATTACAATATCAGTCCAAAAGTTCAAAAAGCTCCTAACAAAGGCTACGGCCTTCATATTTATACAAAATGAAGATCAAGCTGGCTTCCTCCATTCGTGGAGCTTGGCTGTCCAACTGAAAGTCAAACTGCTGTAAAACTGCTGATCCTGTAGAACGTGTTGGCTGCCTTTAAGCTCGGTGGGGAGAGTTGTTAGAGCTCGGAGTGAAGGTGAAAATCACGAGGAGGGTCATCAAGACTGTGGACAACCTCCCTATGAACCCGCAATGTCACCTTTGTTGTCTCCTTGTCTCCTTTTGCGTGGTCTTTTGCTCTCTTTAATGCCAAGAACCTGAAATCATCATGTATTAGTCACATAGATATAATGCATGCCCTTCTTCCTACAAACAACACGAATATACTAAGAAATGAATGCATAAGTGGTAAAATATGAATGGTTGAGCAAGGTAAGTAGGCCAATATGAGCCCAAATTGTACCAAAAATTGGGGCTCATCACAAAGCATGATCTGTTCATTGAACTTGTCCTGACGATGAACCACATTGGTTGGTTTGAAACGCATCGACAAATGAATTATCTTGTGATTTATGCCGAAAAATCTCTCATAAAATTCTACTAGTTTCGGTCAATCATGGAAATCTGCTAAGGATCTTAGGATTCCTATACTTTGGCATCAGGACTGGACAAATTATATAAATTCACTACCATAGGCTCATATAAGAATAAAAGAATGGGAAGATGAATTAATCAGGGCAATTTCTCAGCATGGTAGATATACTCCAAAACAGGGATACCCTTTCATTTTTGTTGATCATGAACCCCACAACTTCGTCTGGTGGTGGTGCATGCTTTGTAAATTAAAAGGTTTGCCAAAAGAAAAAAAATTATGGGGTGTTTACTGTGTAATAAATCCCCCGCGGGAGACAACCTACAATGTCAAACCTTTCAGGGACCCTCCTAGTATTTATTATGCAGGAATAATGTAGAAACAATCAATCATTTATTCTTGCAATTCCCTACAACAACCCAAATATGGAATTAGATATATCAATCTCTGGCAATCAATATCAGGTGGCAGGGAGACACTTTACGAGATGCTTGGGAATCCTGGTGGAATCGAGCCCATCCTTCAAAACTTTGAAAAGAAAAGAAACAAACTCATTTTTCAAGAAAATACCCCTAACTGGAATCTTTCCTGCTCACACATTATAGCTTTATACAATATGATCCCGGAAATGATAAAAAACAACAACACGGGAATATAACTACAGAAATCATTGACAAGAATTTTCCTTGGGATTATTTTGATGGATCCACTCAGCAATATGGATGTGGCAGAGGAGCAGTTTTGTATTTCAGTGAAGACCATTACTTCAAGATGAAGATGGGTTTAGGGAGAGGCACTAATAAATTTTAGAACAATTAAATAGCCTCACACTTCTCCTTATATTTTCCCTTGAGAAAGGATGTCGGCAACTAAAGATCTTTGGTGATTCTAAACTTGTCATTAATTGGTTCAATCTTCAATCAAAATGTCATGTGAACACGCTCAGGAATTTGTTGGATGAAATTATTACTTTAAAATCACATTTTGACTTATTATATATCTTGTCGTCATATCTACAGGGAGAGGAACCAAATTTTTTATAGTCTTTCCAAGGAGGCAGCACAGCAACCTATTGGTTCTTGGATGATAAGAGAACAAATTGGACAAGAATTATATCAGTGTTTTCATAGGCCTTTCGTTGATCATCATCCCTAGTGGGCAACAACTACCTGATTCTACATAGTTCATAGATGGATCTCCATATTTTGTCGTTTTTGTTATTTTGTACCGTTTCATAGAACTATGTTATTGTATATTCTATTATGTATCACTTTATCAATTACAGATATGTCATAGTCGGTTCATAGACTCTATACATTGAGTGGAAATGACCACTAGTTTTGACATATGCTCCTTTAGCAGCATCTATAGCATGTAATTTTCAATATTTTATATAATGAAAGTTACGATTTTTCCTTGGGCTTATTTTGATGGATCGGCTCAGCAAGATGGATGTGACGGAGGAGCAGTTTTGTATTTCAGTGGAGACCATTACTTCAAGATGAAGATGGGTTTAGGGAGAGGAACTAATAACTTTTCAGAACTAAATAGCCTCAGAATTCTCCTTATATTGTCCCTTGAGAAAGGATGCCGACAACCACAGATCTTTGGCGATTCTAAACTTGTCATTAATTGGTTCAATCTTCAATCAAAATGTCATGTGAACACACTCAGGACTTTGTTGGATGAAATTATTACTTTAAAATCACATTTTGATTATATATCTTGTTGTCGTATCTACAAGGAGAGGAACCAAATTTCTGATAGTCTTTCCAAGGAAGCAGCGCAGCAACCTATTGGTTCTTGGATGATACAGGAACAAATTGGACAGGAGTTCTATCAATATTTTCACAAGCCTTTCATTGATCATCATCCACAGGGGGCAATAGCTACCTGATTCTACACAGTTCATAGATGGATCTCCATATTTTTTCATTTTTGTTATTTTGTACCGTTTCATCGAATTATGTTATTGTATATTTTATTATGTAGTACTTTATCAATTATAGATATGTAACAGTCAGTTCATAAACTCTATTCATTGAGTGGAAATGGCCACTAGTTTTGGCATATGCTCCTTTAGCAACATCTATAGCATGTAATTTTCAATATTTTATATAATGAAAGTTACGATTTTTCCTTGGGAAAAAAAAAGTATCTCAAAAATGACTTATCATATGAATATGATGTAAAAACTAGAATGATAAAGTTAGTTAATTTTCATAAACCTATGATCTATCTATTAAAATTAATTTATGAAAAAATATTAAATGGCATCTCATACACTTGATATCCTCTAAACCTATTATTTATCTTTCAATTAATTTGATAGAGAGTGGTGGCGACTGTATAAAGCCACCTACCAATTAATTTATTAAAGGGATGTGACAATTGTATAAAGCTACCTACCAATTGGATCCACATCTGACCAATCTTCTTGAGGGCACAAATGAAGAACTTATCATTAGATATTTATGAAAGGTCAATACAAATCTATGAATTTACCAATGCTCATTTCCTCTCCATTGAAAAGGAGAAGGCCCAATTATATTACATGAATGAAGGAATGCAATTTATGGAAATAACATGGCAATATTGTGATCGTCTCTTGTTCCATGGTGTACTGGTTGGCACCTTGGGCTTTGAATCATGGTGCAACAATAATAACATTGATTTTTTTATTTATTATTATGGAATATATGTATGCATTAATGTTAGAAAAATTGTAAGTGATTCATATTAATTAACATTTTGATTTTTTAAATAATACCCTTTTTTTACTTTAAATTATATTGTAGAGTGAATTTGATTTCTCTTAATATATGGATATATGCAAGGAAGAAAAATGGTATGTTTTAGGTTTAGCAAAAGAAAGGGTAGGAAGGTAACAAAAATTCATATATATGGTCGGGGTAAAAAAAAACTTTAAAATGAAAATGAAAAAGGCTAACCTTCTCACGGTTGTTAAGTTAGTGTATTAGAAAAAATAAATCTCGAATGGATAAGATTTCATCTCACATGTAGAATTTCAAGCTTAATTGTAAGAAAAGAGAAGGGAGCTTAATTTAATAAAATGAGCCTGCAATTTCCCTGATGGGGGTGGCGGAAGGAGAATTGGCAGCTCGGGAAGCGGCCTTCAGCTCTCACCGATGTTACATTAATGTGAATTAATCTTGGTGGACATGCTTCACTTGGCGCTCATCCAAGGAAGGCTCTAGAAAATCAATGGTTCTTAATTTCCATGAGTCTAATTGTGAGGCAAATTTGCAGGAATTGGGAGATGAAAAATAGGTTTGTGGAGAGAGGAACTTTGATAAGTGCGTTGGGTGGCTTTCGGCACGAGCCATTCCTCGATTCCTGGTAGTGGATATCGATTTCTCGATATGCCTGCAAGAAATTGGGTGGCACCGCAACTCTGTGGGTGGATCAGGGATAATTATCTAAGATCAGGGGGATCGGTGCTTGATAGGGCCAAAATCGTTTCCCGTGCAGAAAGGAAGGATCGAGACTTTGATGCTTTGTGCAGGTGATGGTGGGTTTTGGGAACTCAGAGAGATAGTTGCAGGAGTTGGGGGTATCCTTTCTACAGTGTCTAGTGTCTAGTTTTGTGGGAGGTGGGGAATTTTTGATACGTTACTCTCATGGGAAGACCCTAGTTGTGCTTGGTTGTTGGAGTGCAAAGTGGGTCACGGACTACAGAGTTAAGCCATTGGGATGATTTTGTGGGGTGCCAGTCTAGCTTACGGAGGGCCTACGGTGTATAGGGGGTATCAGTGGGCCTTCCTTCTTGTCAGGAAAGGCTCTAGGTCGCATTGTTCATGTGGGGAGATTTTAGTGCTAATTTGAGGCACAATGCACCACCAAATAGTTTGGGCCTATCATGGGGTTGGTCCACATGGGAAAGGTGGTGGACACTATGTGGAACAGTCAAACGAGGGAAAGTGATAAATTAGTAGCCAATTACTTCACCAGGTCGGGTCGACCTCTCGTCACCATTTGATTTTCTATAGGCATAGCTCTGTCGTTTATCAATGGTACTAAAGAAACTGGCCCAGGATAGACATGAAGATTGCAATGAGCTCACTTCTTTCATGAATGACTTGTAGCACAACCGATGTCAAATGATGGACAAGTTAGTCTCCCTTTATTGTAGGCAAAAGAGGTCACAGGAGCAGATGGACAAATTCAAAGGGTCAATGGCACACATAGAGGTGCATATTCATGAAGCTTTCCTTAGCCATGTGGCCCTGGGATAGATGATATGACTCCAGGTAATCTTGTTGGTTAACAATGTTAGTGCGTTGTCACTGGAAGGTTCTGGACTTTTTGGGCAATTTAGGTTGGGTCTTTGAGTTTTGAACAGTGATTGTCAATGTCTCTTTTCCATTACCACCTGGACAACAAGTCTCGTAGGAATGAGACTAAGGGCGTTTTACAACTATCCTCCTCACGCTGTAATATTTTCATGAATTAATAGATTTATTGATTTACAAAACAAATAAATAAGCATGCAATTTGGGATCACTTCTTATCTTTGTTCATTTCAAACTCAATCAAACATGGTTATTCTTTTACTTGCCTCGTATTTTATTTTTTCGATATAGGTAAGTGGTTTAGTGAAATTCATGGATTTTTTAGACTCGTATTCAAATTTTACACTCCCACACCATATTATAGTATCATCACTAAGTAGATGTAGCATAATGTGATGATATTGAAACTCTCAAGGTCGTCCTTATGCCCCCACTACCATCTCCAACTAGATGTCGCCTAACGTGATGTCTTACCATTGTTAAGAACCACCTAGTAATAACGGTTCAACTTAGCAAAACTTAAATCTTCAAGCCAACATAGTTCTATCTTAAGTCGTCATTCAATTCTACTCTCACCTCCACAAATGATGTATTTATAGGGATTTCTACATCATGGAAAGATAGTGTATGAAACTTTCCTTGAGCATAGTACATTATTCATTGATTAGAAAGCTTAATAACTCTATAGAAAGTGATTACGTACTTTCTCTGTATCTCAAATCATCAAATCTAGTACATCCATACTCTTTCTGGTAGCCATATAAATCAAAGGTAATGCACTTTATTCTGCATTATATTTTATTGCCTCGAGAGAAGAAAGATTTTGTATATCCAAGGGCATCTTTACAACTATGAAGCTTTTTGTATCCTAGCTAAGGAGGTGTTGGATACTTTCTATGTGTACACGTGTATGTGCATGTTGCTTAGATATATTAATGTTACTCCAAAAAAATAAAGCTAAATAACAAAAAAATTGGCATAGGTAAGATTTTACTTAAATTGGTTTAAACATGAGAAAATATTGAAACTTGCACCTTAATATTTTTTATTTCATAATACTTAATAAGGCTTCAATTTAAAATGGATCTATACTAAGTATACATAAATAAATGTGTTTATTTTGAAATAGGGGTTCTAGAATTTTAATTTAATTATCAATAATTATTAGGTGAATTGTAGGGATTTAACCTCCATAAAATATTCTAGAATATTCTTTGTAGTAATCATAGATCAAAGGTTAAGATTTATCTCAAAAGTAGTTATGTCATTTTTGCCGCTTTAATTAAACTGATTAATTAGCATGTCCATATAAAAATGTGTCATATGAACATGGGCATGTGGTATCAATTAGCCATGGTATTGTAACAAATCCTATTTACAGGTTAAGAATCTCCATAGTAAAATAGTAATAAAGTTATAATTTAGTTAATTTTTATGATTTTTTAATCTTGGAAGTATGAGATGTATCATGAAGTCTTTTGATGCCTATCAGTGTTTATTATCCATTTAAGTTATATGGTTGCACTGGTTTTATAAGGGGTCACATCATGCTTATAAAGGAAGTTCACAACATCCAAAGAAACTAAGCATTTGGCTTAATGAATAAATTTTTGGAGAAAAATTTCCATCCAAAACTTATTAGTTTGGAATAATTTGGCTAATATATTTTTTGGTTGCCCAATTATATGAAATCTTCAATTTAATTCCATATGCACATGTTAATGGAAACTAATTTATTAAGTGTTTAAAATTTTTAGATTAATATGGAAAACAGTATATTACATACCATCATTAAAATACCAAAAAGTTGGTCGTTAGAGTAGGTCACGATGGAGCTTGATAAGAAGCACTCAAAATTCCCCATTTATTGTGAGCTCTATTGAAATTCACCTAATCATCACAAAAATAATGACTCTAAAATAGAAACAACGAAGGACTAAATTAGCAACAATGAAGGACCTAATACTATGTTTTGACATCACAAATGTTAATTTCCCTAGGATTGAAATTAAATGGAAATCTAACTCAAAATTTTCCTATTTCAAACAAAATATGCCAACACCATTAAATATTCCAAGATGCCAAATTGAAACAAGAGTGAGAAACCAATGGATTTTGACATGAAGCTCACTAAGGATGGGCAAGGGAAATCAATTGGCACAAGTGTATATACACAATGGGTAGGAAGCTTAATTTCACTTGCCATTACTCACCCTAAAAACTTTATGTTGTAGGAAAAAAGATTGAGATAAATCACAGAACCAAGGATAAGGCACTAGTAAACAACTAAAAGTATCTTCGTATATCAAAGCCATAATGAAATGGGGATAGATATTTTTATAACTACCATTAATTGGACCTAGGTAGATGCATAGATTCCCACTGCACCAAATGTGCAGAGAATGAAAAGTCCACATTCAGTTTTATATTTCATGTTGGCTTAAGAGTGTGGTAAGTTGGAGTAGCTAGAAGTAACACATAATCATTTAACCTTCAACAAACATTAAATATAAGGGTGCACTAAATACAATATTTTAAATATTTTGGCTAAGAACATTGGTACAACATAGTGGATTCCCACAATACTCTTTCATAGGAACCAAGAATTTATTTAGTTGCAAATGGATGCATTTTAAAATTAGTGGATTAAGCGCACACACTATTTGGGACAATTGCAAGAAGGCCAAATTCAATTGCAATATTTTATATTAGAGAATAGTTTCATCGACATATTTATACAATGATCGAGAAATATGGATTTGAAAAAAACTAATAAGGGTTTGGTTGAAGGTGAATAATCTTTACAAACTAAATGCAACTTAGCAAGAAGAACAACAAGAAGAGAATAGTTGACCCAACACCAATATGGTATGGGAATTCATAGGATAGTCAATAATATATCTTAGTTGGTCATTAAGTAGTAGTTATAATATAAGGGAGACATTGTCAAATGTAACATCCATAATAGGCATGCCTATATAAAGGAGGGCATTCTATGAAAAGATATCTTACTTAGACAATTAAATAATAGATTTATTATAATTTAGCTATTAAGTTGTTCCACTTATATCAATTGCTACTAGAGAAAGTATTTGATTCCCCATTGGCCTATGTCCATAACAAAAAAAAACTATCATGAAAGAATGAGCCAAGATTGTAGCTAATATTTTTCGCTATAGGCACTGTGGAAATAACACAAAAGTCACTACAACTAATATATTTTTAGGCATCAAATGCTAAAATCAACAATGATATGGATGATAATGCTCTCGATTTTTGTCAACTTCTTCGCTTCCATCCCTTTGGTCATTGGGGAAAAACATAAAACCTCTAGGATTCCTCCACTTACAAATTTATCGAAAGAGGAATGATTGAATAATGGAAATCTGAGGAGTGTTTATTACACACATCATGAAACAACATCTCTCACGACCGACGAAGGAGAAACTGTAAGCATTGATGAATTTTCTTATGGTCAAGAAATTTGGGTTGGAAATGTTGTTCTACAAGAGAGGACACGATGTGGAATAGTTTAAGCAAGAATTGGAAAGAAGAGAGCAAGAGAAGAAAATATGTTGAGGAAAGCTGAAAATGAAATAGGATCTCGCAATGAGAACATCAATTTTTCTCCCTACTTTAGTTTCACACTCAAAATAGAAGCATTTATTTGTACAAGAAGGCACAAGTAATGTAGGACATAAAACCATTGTACCTCAAGCTTTTGCAACTGCCAAGTATTTTCACCCTCCTTAATGAACCCTCACAACACAATATTATTTCAAAGGTATCATGACCTTCTTCATTTTAATGAATGATAATATTCAATAAGTACAATAAGACAATATTTCTTATTGGATAGAGAACTCATGGTCGCATTCCCACTAATTTAACACCTCTCTTAAACTAAGAGTGACATGGGGAAGGTTCCCACTTAAATCGGGGCTAAATGGTATGAGAATTCAAAATGATATCAAATAGTATAGCTTGGTTAGTAATTAAGTGGTTAAATATAATATATATTAAAATAAAAAGAGAGACAAAATCTAATATGATGCCCTTATACTATATGCCTATAGAGAAAAAAATATGCCTATAATATGATGCCCTTATAATATATATATATATATATATATATATATATATATATATATATATATATATATATATATATATATATATATATATTTTCTAGGTAAAATATATCATGTTTTGAAAATGAAATAATAACTCGTATTATTATTCAACACTATGTTATTCCATTACATGTCAAATTATGTCATGAATATGCTTTAACATAGGAATTTGTCTAGCATGACACAACTTTGACTTTATCAACTTTGATCCTTAACTCAGTGAACCTTTCTTAGTGACACATCTTTGGCTCAACCACCTTCATCCCTGACCTATTGAACGTTTACTAGTGGAGGATTTCATGTAGGACACTAGCCAAATATTATTCTTTAACATGGTCAAATTTAACCATCCATCCAAATCTATAAATAAATGTCTATCTCACCTTTATGGCTAACTAATTTGATAACAAGTTCTCTAATTTAGGGGAAAGTTTACAATAGAGTTTATGTATCTAGCTAACATTGGATCTCAAATCTTGTGTCTTGGTGAATGGTTAAACCCTTATCTTGTGGCCTTGCAAAGTCATACACTTGTGATCTAGTGATGCCATCGAAGGCATATTATAGCTTGTTGTATTCATGTTAAACATATAGAGTTTATTATGTTGGTAATTTTGTGAATTTGCAAGTACTTTGGAATTTGTGAGGATATTTGATCTTGTTACTCTAACATTAATCTTGAAAACTAGAACTATCTTTTTGTCTTGACCAGCACTAAGAAGAAAATGAACATTACCAAGATAAGAACTAGTTCTCATGAGCTTGAAAGTGAAATCGGGCATTGGTCTATTCCCAAAACACCTTGAGACAAAAGAATTTGTCACCTTTGCAATACTAAGAGGGTTGGAGATGAAATAACTCTCTTGGATTGCCCAAATCTTACTCACATATGTTCTAATTTTCATAATCTTTGCCCCACTACCAACCTTCTTGACCCGTTAAATCAGCAAAACTACATTGATCTAGGAACACTTCTCTCCCTTCGTTTTGGTCATAGAAATAAAATTTTAAAGAATCTCAATTAAACTCTTATTTTTTTAAGGTCCAATAGACCATATTGGTCTTATTGGATGTTAATCATCATCATCAATATCATAAAATGTTCCAAGTTGTTGCAACTAATAGCATTGAAGGTTCTGCGAGTAAATAACATAATGTAGTCATTAAATGAAGAAGCGTGATTATGATTGAAGACAAACAAAAATCATCATGGCATCAAAGCCAGTTTCAACTTTGGTTTAATTATTAAAGGTTGGGTGCATTAGTAGTCCTTTGGCCATTGCAATTAGATGTGTTACAATCATATTTAAAGAATGCCAATATTTCTCACATATACAAACTTGCTTTGTGTGGATGAATAGCATATGTACAATATACCCAATTTAAAAGAACCAATACCCACCTAAGGAGGGGAGCATAGAGAAATGCATAACCCATGTTCAATATTTTTTAATGTTTTAGTCTTCCCTCATAATGTACAGCTAAACATTAGAAGTTTATCCACTAATATATGGTAGATTACCAACCTTGACCTTTCTATTGTTAATGTTTTAACATGAATTTTTTTCCTCTCATACATGTGTTAAGTGTAAAATTGTATAGCTAAGGTATATTGTAAGTTTTTGTACTTATATAATATAAGAAAGGAATATTCCTCAAATTGGTACTAATCCCATGGAGTGGTAAGGTGCGTGTGAAAGAGGGCGAGTTTCCAATTGAGCACGAACGTGAGGAAATCACAGATTACAAGGTTGAGGGTCACCAAAAGGTTAAGGGGCTTGGCTAGTATAAACTCCATTGAATGCAATTTATGTTGTAACGATAGCATGTCCCTATATCTAGATATGAGTGTGCAAATGATGGCCATTAATAGCCTATGTGAGGGAAAAATCAATCCAAATGGCATTGTGGATCGTTGCATAAGGAAAGCACCACGAAATAGTTATCATAATAACTTTGGCTCATGAGAAGACACTCACCATGAATACATTATCATTTATGTAGATAGACGTAATTTCTAGGTTTAGCATGTGGTGGGTAAATAGCCTATTTAAAGGTTGCGCTTTGTATTAATGCCTAATAAATGCTCTACTAAAATATTTATTTTTATGGTTTTTCTATATCTATATTCCCCACCTTGGTTTCAGTGGTTCAAGGAGGTGAGACATAGGTGGTGGGATCTTGGAAATGGAGGTGGGTTGGAAATTGAATTGTTTTCTTGCTTGTGGTTTGGATATAATGGTGCTTACTAGAAGAAGGAATGGCAAAGGGAAAAATTGTTTGGTTGGCTCTCGGGGAACAACTTGAACTAAGGGTTTTGGGAAGTGGTATCTAACCTGTTGAAATGTGTAGCTTGGGAGGTACTTCCACAACCCCCGGGGTACTAGGTTTGTGAGGAGTTGACCCATAAAAATGGAACTTTGTGGGCAATGTAACAAAGTGGTGGGTTTCTGCCCAAAGTTGTGGGTGGAAGACCAAGATGAAAAATGTTTGTTTAATCATTGAAAGCATGAGGGGCATCCTTGAAGGTCTAATGGGCACCTAGAGCTTCAATGATGTGGAAAAAGACAAATGAAAGGAATTTTAATTCTTAAGATAATGGGATTTATATGTGTAGGCTCATGTTAGCTTGGCCTACAAGATATGACCCTTGGGGTTTAATGTTAGCCCCTAATATCACTATAATAATAGGTGAGTTCAATATTATTTGTCATATCCATCCAAGTGCAACAACATCTCAAGCAGGCAAGTGAAGGAGTCTCAAGAAGCCACAACAATAAGGGAATGTTTTGGTTTGAGTTTGTTAGAGCTTGTTGAGGTATCTTTCTATCCTAACTAGTCAATTTTCTCTGGGGTATTTGTTGATCTATGGGAGGATGGTCACAGGTCTTTTTTGGCAAGGAAAGGGTGGCTAAAAGGCCTAGGGTATCTCACTAGGGGAGGGTCGCAATATATTTTTTCTTATTTCCTGTAGGAGGCGGGGCCAAAAGGCCTAATTCACTATACAAGATTGAAAAAGGAGGGTCGCAAACCCTCGTTTGTGAGATAAGAGGCCTAAAGGCCTAATGTGACTACAACTAGAAGGTTTGAATACCCTCAGACCATATCACAGAAGAAAAGAGGTGTTTTGTGTTAAATTCAAGGATGTTACAGGCCAAGTATAATAGGTCGTAGATTTGTCTAGGTGAATGAAGTTTGATGTGAAGGTCAAAGTAATGAATGGTCTATGGAAGGGCAACAAGTAGGCTTATACTTAAGGAGAATTTTTTTCTAGTGGAAGGTTTGTCCAATAGGGTTTTGGACAACATGATAATTTTCCCTAAGTACAGTGTTTGGTGTGTGTCAAATCAATGTTGAGTGGGTTGCTTGTTGAGCCCTAGATCAGTCATCTTGGAAGGGGTTAGTTTGTATGTCCTAGTTCAGATATTTGGTGTGTAAAATCAATGATAAGAGGGTTGTCTGTGAAGACCTAAGAGCAAGCATTCTGAGAGCAACTAGGAGGTTGCTAGAGGACAGATTGTGAAGACTTATGTTCAGTCTTCTTGGAGTAACAAGAAGATTGATAGAGGCAGTTCTATGAGCTGATGTACAAGAGTATAAAGTGGCAAACCTTCTTGTGAGCAATAGTAGAGGTGAAAAAATACATGCCATGTGTTCAAGGCACATGGACTGAAAGGGATGAGTTAAGTGCTCCTTCATAAATTAATTCAAGTGTGTCGTGTTCAAGGGTAGATTGAATGTGATAAGTTGTTGATCTCAAGCCCTAGTTTTCCTTGTATCAGGGCTAATTGTAAGGGCCATGATCCCTAGTACGGAAGCCCTATGTTTGTTGTATTAAAGTTGTAATATAACAAGTTTTGGGTTTGCAAAAAAATCGAATGTCATGAGTTGTTGATCTCAAGCCCTAGTTTTCCTTATATCAAGTCTAACTATAAGGGCCATGATCCCTAGTATGGGAGCCCTATGTTTGTTGTATTAAAGTTGTAATATAACAATTTTTTGGTTTGCAAAAAAATCTCTTGTGTACTACATTGATTCATTGTTGTACATTTTCCGTTGTGCAAATTTTTTGTGTTTTGGCATTTTGGTGTGTTTGTGATCGTGTCTTAGAAATAAACCTGATTTTGAAGTTCCAGAGAAAAATCAACATGGTATTAGAGGCAAGTTTGAAAGGACAGTTGAATTAGAGTCTGCACGGCATACAACTCAAGAGTGATTTGGTTGCGTTGTTGTTGAAGGACTAGCAGCGTGGCGAAGTTAAAAATTGATATGAGATATGATGATAGGTTAGATGGTTTGTCCAACTATAGTCCTTAGAAGGAAGGATCAAGTTGGTCTTGTTGATGAACAAGATCTAGGATTTTTCTAACAAGGAGATCAAGAAACCAATAGAACCTAAGGAGTTGGAAGTGTGTGAAGACTTGGATACAAAGGTTAAGCTCATCATCCTATATTGTATCAGAGATCACTTGATACCTCATCTAATTGGGAAAAACATTACAAATGAGATGTGGAAAACTCTTTAGGATATGTTCCAGAATAAGAATGAGAAATGGTTGTTGGTATAGAGATATAAGTTGAAGAACACCAAGATGTTGGATGGTGAAGGTGTGGCTATGTGTCTAACAAGAACTACGCAAGTTTGTGCCAATTTTCTGCCATTAGAAATAATGTTCCAGGGTATGACCTAGTGAGGACTAATTTGAAGGGATTTACCAAGGAATGGAAGTCATTTATCAAAGGATCATCGCTTGTGATAAGCTTCCAGATTGGAACAAGTTATGGGATGAATTAATCTAGTAAGAACTATGAGGCGAGGATCTTCACACGAAGAAGATATCTATTGAAGATAACGCAACTCTTGTAGTAAATATGAAGGGCAAGGCGAAAAAGGACTTGAGCAAGTTAAAATGTTATACATGTGGTGAATATGATCATTATGTGAGAAAGTGTCCACAGAAGAAGAAGGAAGAAAATAAGAAAAGGAAGGGGAAGGAGATAGCAGGTGTTGCTACTTCAAGTAAGCCGGATGACTTCTCAAGAATGTTGGAGGAGTACTTTGCTCTAGTCTCTCATTTCTTTGAGGATGCCATTAACGAGGCTACATGGTATGTAGATAGTGGAGCGTTGAAGCATATGACAAGTTTGTGGAATGTTTTTGAGACTCTAATTGAATTATGGGACTCAAAATTTCAGATGGAGGTTAGCGACAAGAGTCAGAAATTTTTCAGAGAGTTGGGTATTGTGTCATGCAGGATGGAGTCAGGTAGGTTCTTGAGAGTTCAATATGTGTTGTGGGTACCAGAGCTTAGATACATAGTGTTTTCTATCTCAATGATCGAGGTGAATGGGTTTGAGGTGATTTTCAAAGATGGGAAAGAAATGCTCAAGCCTAGAAGCTCTAACTCTGTTGGAGCTATCATTGGAGTTAGGGAGCGTGGTCTATATCATTTGAAGGGAAAGCCTATTGATCAGGGGAAGAAGTAGGTTCCTGAGAATCAAAGGGAGTCAAGTTCTAGTGGGAGTATTCAGGTTCAGAGGGAGAATATGCAACCTAAGAAGAGCACATGGTCAGTGGAGATTAACGAGACGTTTACTGGAAGGAAGGATGGAATGGCGTGAAATCATTTTAGGAGAATATGAAAATGGAAGCTTATATATGCAAGGACACTACAAAGGATAGTGTGGTTCATTCTACAGGGTATGTTGCAGTGTTGAACACTAGAGATTGGACTAGTGTCATTGACGATGACGAGATACTTCTAAGTTGTGGAAGTACCTCCCTCACTAAGAGGGAGTGTTGAAATGTGTAGCTTGTGAGTTTCACACACAACCCATGGTGTATTGGGTTTGTGAGGAGTTGATGCATGAAAATGGAACTTCGTGGGAAACATAACCAAGTGATGGGTTTTGCACCCAAATTTGTGGGCGCAAGACCAAGATCAAAAATGGTTGTTTAATCATTGAAAGCATGAGGGGAATCCTTGAAGGGATAAGGGCACCTAGGGCTTCAATGATGTGGAAAAATACAAATGAAAGGAGTTTTATTTCTTAAGATAGTGGGGTTTCTATGTGTAGGCTCATGTTGACTTGGCCTACAAGACATAACCCTTGGGTTTTAATGTTAGACCCTAAGATCACTATAAGAAGAGGTGATTTCAGCATTTGTTACATCCATCCAAGTGAAACGACATCTCAATAAGGAAAGAGAAGGAGTCTTAAGAAGCCACATCAAGAAGGGTATATTTTGGTCTAAGTTTGCTAGAGCTTGTGGAGGTCTCTTTATGTCATAAGCAACCAAGTTTCTCTAGGGTATTTGTTAATCTGTGCAAGGAGGGTTACAGGTCTATTTTGGCAAGGAAAGGGTGGTTAAAAGGATTAGGGTATCTCACTAAGGGAGGGTTGTAGTATTTTTTGTCTTGTTGCTTGTAGGAGAGGGGTCGAAAGGCCTAATTCGTTGTACAAGATTGCAAAAGGAGGGTCGCAGGCCCAAGTTTGTGAGATAAAAAGTCTAAAGGCCTGAGGTGACTTTGGGTAGGATGGCCGAGTACCATCAGACCACAACACAGAAAAAAAGAGGCATTTTGGGCTGAGTTCAAGGCTGTTATAAGTCAATATAATAGGTCGCAAATTTGTCTCGGTGAATGAAGTTTGATGTGAAGACTTAAGTGATGCGTGGTATGTGGAAGGGAAATGAGTAAGCTCATACTTAAGGAGATTTTTTTAATAGGGTTTTGGATAGTGTGATAATGTGCCCTAAGTACATCGTTTGGTATATGTCAAATCAGTGTTGAGTGGGTTGGTTGTTGAGCCCTAGATCAGTCATCTTGGAGGATCATGTGAGGGTTGGTTTGTGTGCCCTAGTTTAGAGATTTGGTGTGGAAAATCAATGATAAGAGGGTTATGTGTGAAGACCCTGTGTGCCCTAGTTCATATATTTGGTGTGGAAAATCAATGATAATAGGGTTATGTGTGAAGACCCTAAGAGAATGCATTCTGGGAGAAACTAGGAGGTTGCTAGAGGGTGGATTGTGAAGACCTTGTTCAGTCGTCTTAGAGTATTAAAAGGATTGATAGAGGTAGTTTGGTGAGCTGGTGTACAAGAGTATATGAAGTTTCAGACCTTCTTGTGAGCAGCAGTAGAGGTGTCAAAATACTTTCCAGTTGTTCAAGGTATGTGCATTGAAAGGGATAAGTTGAATGCTCCTTCAACAAGTAAGCCAAGTGTGTCCTTTTAAAGCGTATATTTAGTGTCATAAGTTTTTGGTCTCAAGCCCTATTTTCCTTGTATAAGGGCTAATTGTAAGGGTCATGATCCCTAGTATGGGAGCCCTATGTTTGTTGTATTAAAGTTGTAATATAACAAGTTTGGCGTTTGCAAAAAGCTATCGTGTACTACATTGATTCATCGTTGTACATTTTTTTCTATATAAAGTGCTTGTGTTGTGGCATTTTGGTGTGTCTATGATCGTGTTTTAAGCGTAGACCTAATTTTGAAGTGCCAAGGAAAAATCGACATGACATACCTGGAATAGGATATGGTGCAAACAGGCAACCAGGCCCTAGATTGATTTGTAGTGGAGTTAAATATTGCTATAGATGAGGTTGAGATGGAGGTTCAATGGCTATGGGAGGGAACTAATATGTCTCACATTCTAATGGAAGCTCAAGGTTGATTCTAGGACTCAAGCAATTCTAGGACTACCGAGACAAGGTACTTTAGAAAAAATGTATTGGACTATAAATCCATGGTAGCATAGGCCATAATTCCATAGCAATATGAGATTGCAAAGCTTCAACGAGGTAAATTTGAGGCCTTTGTCAAGGGGGTCTTCAATATCTAAATATTAGTTAAACATACAGCCAAGGGGGTTGACCATGCAAATGATCGTGAAGGCTTTAGGGCATTGAAAGGCTCCCAATAAAATCCAACCCTAATTACAGATGATCTACTCTTGTCTTTGTCTATTTTACCTGGTACTACAAGCTCTCAAAAGGTTGGTTAATGAAAATAGGAGGAAACTCCAAGCCCCCCCTTGGAGTACAACCCTTTGCATGTTAATTTTTAGATTTTATCTTCATTTATATTTCATATGTTTTTTATTACTATTGTACAGGGAAATAGGTCTAGCCTAATTTTGGGTGGCCATAAAAGTTACAATTTTTTTTCAATCATGGGAATTATTAGGTTTTTCTAGCGTTACTATCAATTATGTTTTTTTGGACTCTTCAAACAACCTGGTTTCCCATGTGACAAGCTTTTTTGGACCATCTAGAGGACTTAGTTTCCCTGTAGCAAGCGCTCCCACACTATGAATTATGTATATTTTGTATTATGAATGTGAAATAGAAGAGTCTACATATGTCAAAAGGAATGGTTTTAATAAAATGTCACGTTAAAATTTAAATTTAATCTAGCCATCATGTTGTGATATGTGTGTCTATGTGTGTGAATTTAAATCTAGCCATTATGTGTGTGTGTGTGTGAAATTAAATTTAATCTAGTTATTATGCTATTTTATAGATTTAGAGATCGAAATTACCTCATTGATAAAGGAGATGTTGTCCCATGATGATACATTTAAAAATAATAAGATAATACTTATATTAACAAATTAAAAAATGGACAACAATTTCGGAGAACTTCTTTCACTGAGACTCCTTTATGCTGCACTTTGGAATTGGGATGTCACTCTCTCCAAGTTTTTTGGGACTCGCTAAATGTTAAAAATTGGTTCAATGTCATCCAAAGTTGTCATAATCACACTTTGCTTCCTATTTTAGAACAGATACAATAGATACAATTTTCTTTTGACTTTTTTTCCTGTAGCCATATATATAGGAAGCATAACACAGATGTAGACTTATTGTCTAAAGAGGGTGTTTTGAGCATATGGCATATCAGTGAACACATAGATGGGGCAGTGCAGTCATATCAACATCAGTGTTTCATTGAAATATAAAATGATGCAATAGTTTTTCATTTTTTTGAACACATGGACAATGGTATAATACTTACATGCTATATGTATTTTTGTTTATATTGAGTTGTGTGTATAAACTACTCTATGTTCCTAGATACTCTTAGACATAATTTTTTGATCTTGACAAAACTATATTCGTCTATGGGTTCCCTGCTATGTTGTTCCTAAGATCGATTTTTTTTTCCACTCATGATGGGTAGATGGAAGAATGCTTCATGCATCTACTTATGTAACTTTTTATATCTTAATAAAAGGTTATGATTTTTCTACAGAAAAAATAAGAAATTAAAAAAGAGCAATGAATAAAAAACAATGTCAACCATAAAGAAAATACTTCAAATCCACTTTAATTTTACATCTACTTTATATAGAGATAAAGTAATTGAAAGAAAAAAAAAAGGTCAATCCCTTCACTACTTAATATAGAGATAAAGTAATTGAAAGAAGAAAAAAAAATAGTTAATCCTTTCACTCCTAAATATGGAGTTGGCAAATAGCATGTAGAATTTATTATTGATATTTTTTTTTGTAGTTCATTTTATGTTTAATTGACATGTAATATTTAAAACAAAATTAAAATGCTTCAATGTCCATATTAAATAACATAAATTTATATAGAGAAAAATAAAGTAATTTAAATTAGAAAAAAACTTTCATTTCATTTTTCATTGTGAGGGGGGAGGTTAATTTATTCCTTTCTTGATATTGAGTTGATATCTAACATTTAAAAAAGGTGTTGTCTAACTTATAGACGAAATAGTCGTCTTCACCTGATTCTGACAATATAATTTCAAACAAGAATGTGATTTTTTGTTGTTTAAAATGCATTTTCGAATGTATAAATGGATTCAACACCTTGAAAAAACCCTAGGGCACTCGAATTCTACATATTAAACAACTTAAAATCAAGTTTTTTAAAATCTCTACCAAATTTTGGTTAAAATTAACGAGAAAAAATATCATGAAAAAGGTCATTTCGTCTATAAGTTAGACTACACCATATATCTTTATAATCATTAAATGTTTCTCGAAGATACCTTTACCAATTGGCCCCATGGTTGGGATTGATATTTTTAGAACTACAATTAATTGGACCTAGGTAGATGCATAGATTTCCATTGCACCAAATGTGCAGAGAATGAAAATTCCACATCTGGTTTTACATTTCATGTTGGTTTAAGAGTGTGGTAAGTTGGAGTACTTAGAAGTAACACATAGTTGGCTAATCTTCAACAAACATTGAATATAAGGGTTTCAAGGATTTTGGCTAAGAATATTGGTACAACATAGTGGATTCCCATAATATTATTTTGTGGGAACCAAGAATTTATTTAGTTGTAAATGGATGTGATTTAATATTAGTGAAGCACATACACTATTTGGGACAACTGGTACAATTTCTAGAAGAAGGCCAAATTAAATTGCAATGTTTTAAATTAGAGAATAGTTTCACTGCCATATTTACACAACGCTTGAGAAATATGGATTTGAAGAAAAACTTATAAAGATTTGGTTTGAAGTTGAATAATTTGTACAAACTAAATGCAACTTAGCAACACAAATCTTAGAGAAGCACAAGAAGGAGAGAATAGTGTGACCATAATAGTTATGGTATGGGAAGTCAGAGGATAGTCAATAATATATCTTAGTTGGTCAGTAAATATTAATTAGCATATATACTTAAAAAAAGGGAGACATCGTCAAACGTAATGTCCATAATTGGAATGCCTATATAAAGGAGGTCATTCTATGTAAAAGATATCTTATTTAGACAGTGAAATATAGATTTATTATAATTTAGCTACAATGTTGTTCCACTTATATCAATTGCTACCATAGCAAGTATTTGATTCCCCATTGACCTATGGCCATAATTTTTTTCTTCTCATGAAATAATGAGCTAAGCTTGTAGCTAAGATTTTCCAATATGTTATGACATTGTGGAAATAAACATAAAAAAACACAAATAATGTTATCAAAACTCACATCAACTAATATATTATTAGGCATCAAATGCTAAAATCAACAATGATATGGATGATAGTGTCCTTGATTTTTTTCAACTTTGTCACTTCCATCTCTTTGGTCATTGGGGAAAAAAAGAAAAGAAAAAACTCTAGGATTCCTCCACTTGCAACTTTAAAGAAAGAGGAATGATCAAACAATAGCAATATAAGGATTTTTAATTACACGCATGACAAAAAAACATCTCTCATAACCGAGGAAGGAGAAATTGTAAGCATCAATGAAGTTGCTTTTGGTCAAGAAATTTGGGTTGGAAATGTTGTTCTATGAGAGAGGACAATGTGTGGAATAGTTTACGCAAGAATTGGAAAGAAGGGAGCAAGAGAAAAAAATATGTTGAAGAAAGTTGATAATGAAATAGGATCTCGCAATGAGAATGTCAATTTTTCCCCTACTTTAGTTTCACACTCAAAATAGAAGCCTTGTTCTATGCAAGAAGGCATAGTTAACGTAGGACATAAAATTGTACCTCAAGCTTTTGCATCTACCAAGTATATGCACCCTCCTTAATGAGCCTTCAAAACCCTAGCAATACAATATTATTTCAAAGATCTCATAACCTTCTTCATTTTAATGAGTGATAATATTCAATGAGTACAAGAAGACACTATTTCTTATTGGACAGAGAACCCATGGTCACATTCCCAATGCTTTAACACCTCTCTTAAATTAGGAGTAAAATGGGAACACTGCACACTTAAATCGGAATGGAATGGTATGAAAACTCAAATGATAGCAAATAGTATAGCTTGATTAGTGATTAAGTGGTTAACTATAAAACATATTAAATTAAAAAGTGGGGCAGGATCTAATGTGGTGTCCTTATAGTATACACCTACAAAAAAAAGAAAAAAAAGAAAAAAAAAATATATATATATATATATATATATATATATATTCTATGTAAAAGATATCATGTTTTGAAAATGAAATAATAACTTGTATTTTATTCAACACTATGTTATTCCATTAAATATCAAACTATGTCATGAAGATGCTTTAATATAGGAATTTGTCTAACATGACACAACTTTGACTCTATCAACTTTGACCCCTAACTGAGTGAACCTTTATTAGTGACACAACTTTGGCTTTGCAACCTTTCATCCCTAACCTAGTGACCCTATATTAGTGGAGGATTTCATGTCGGACACTAGACAAATATTATCCTTTGACATGGTCAAATTTGACCATCCATCCAAATTTATAAATAAATGTTTAGCTCACCTATAAGGTTAACTAAATTGTTAACAATTTCTTTAATTTAAAGAAAAGATTGCAATAGTGTTTATGTATGTAGTTAACGTTGGAGTGCAAATCTTGTGTCTTGGTGAATGGTAAAACCCTTATCATGTGGGCCTTAAAATTTGTACATTTGTGATCTAGTGATCCCATCAAAGGCATATTATAGCTTGTTGAATTCATATTGTACATATAGTTTCTTAAGTTGGATTTTTTGTGAATCTGCAATTACTTTCATATTCATGTGGATTGTTTGATCTTGTTACTCATACATAAATGTGTTTAATATCAGAAAATGTTCCAAGTTGCTACAACTAATAACATTGAAGTTGTTGCAAGTAAATAACATAATCTAGTGATTAAATGAAGAAGTGATCCAGGTGGATATTGGTGGCCACCCACCAATTCCACTTGAACCCCCACCATTGCTTCTTTCAATTTTTTAGTTTCCTTAATTGTAGCACAGTTTACTATTTTTAGCAGTTTTTCGGGTCCTAAACTTTCGGAGCTGTTTTGAGGCCCTAAATGATTTTTTTTTGGAAATATCTACTGCCAATGATTATTTGTCTAAACTCATCTTTTCCGTCGTAGTCCTCGGAGAGATCTTTCCAACAGGATATCATGCGCGTCAAACAGAGATAATATTACCAAGTCGTGACCCCGGGAAGTTGGATGTCCAACTCACCCCAACGGGGCCCATAAACTCTTGGTATTACATCTCCTCGGGTTAGGGTTTTGGTTGTTCAGGGTTTTCTCTTATTATTCAATAATAAAAAGGCCCTTGAGCCTCATTGTAAGGCAGTTCAGAGGCATGTAGCCGCCACATCTCTTCTCAGAGATAAGCTACCATCACCCTAGCTGGTTTATTTCCATTCCTGTTTGTAAGCACATTTCAGTATTTTACATTGATGAAATGAAGTATTATTTCTGTTGCATCTCTGTGTTTGAGGTTATCTCTGTAATTTGTTGCATTCTTGTTTAAATTTGGATCAGTGGTATCAGAGCGGTCTGATTTTTTTCTCTGTTTTTCTTTGCATGTCCCCAACGAGGTCGGGATATAGGGAGTTAGGGCTTGAACTTGTCAAACCTTTGCAAGACCAGCCTCGCAAATCTCGACAGCCTCTAATGGGGAATGAAAAGAAAGACGAGGGGGAAGGAAAAATCTTGCTCGAAGAAGCCCTCGAGCGACAAAGGAACGCGAGTATGGACAGCATTGCCCAGATCCTTCAGCGGCTACCTAGAGGCGACACATCGGCTTCCAACAACTACTCTGGAAACGCCACACCATTTAAGGTACAAGTTAATTTTGAAATCCCCATATTCGAGGGTCAGATAGACGTAGATGTCGTCAATAAATGGTTAAATCTACTAGAGGGTTTTTTTTGTTCATGATTTTTCCAGTCGGGAAAAGATTATTTTCGCTCTTCTCAAAGTAGCTCCCCATGTCAAGGATTGGTGGAAAACCTACTGCGAGCAGAAGGATGAAAGTACAGGCTCACTATTTTCAGTCGCACCCACTTGGAATTCATTCCGAGATGCCATCAAGGAGCAGTACTACCCTGTCGGAAGCTATGAGGATCAATACATAAAGTGGACCACGCTGCGGCAGGGAAGGGACCAAGACATGCTGAAGTTTACCAATATTTTCCATACCCTTCGCACAAAGTTGGGTATCAAGGATACGGAGCAACATTTGGTATTCAAATATCGCGGTTGCCTACACAAGTACATCCAGGAAGAAATAGAATTCATGAACATCTCCTCGCTCAGCATGGCATACCGATATGTCGTCAAGGTCAAAAAAAAGTTTAAACAGAAGAAGTGAGACTTTGGATCTGCGAATTTGAAGCAAGGGAAAGGTGCCCCCAAACCATAGAACAAAGGACAAAGCCAAGGCGGGGTGGACCAAGACAACCCGCCAAAGCTGCAAGCAAAGAACAACGCCACAAAGCCAAAAAAGGACACGGGAAAGTCGTGTGAGTTCCATAAGTGCTCCACTCAAAACACGAGTGAGTGTCGGGCCAAGCAGTCACTAGTGGCCAAGCTAAAGGTTTCAGAATCAAATGCATATTCCGACTCTAAGTCAGAACCCGACAAGGGGAATGACAAAGGGAAGCAGATTATCGATGTGGAGCCCAACACCATCGTTGCCACCACGAAGATCCAGAAGGAGGAACACGAAGATCCATAGGAGGAGGAGCATCTCTTCCACTCCCAGATGTGGGTAAAGGGCTCCCCGCTGCAGTTCATTATTGACAGCGGGAGCCAAAAGAACCTCATTTCGGCAAAGGTCGTGAAGCGGTTGGACTTACCGACCAGAGCACATCCACAACCGTACACCATCGGGTGGCTTCACCAAGGACGGGATCTTTGCGTGAGCCGGCAGTGTCGCCTTCCATACAACATCAAATCCTTCACAGATGAGGTATTGTGTGACATTACTCCCCTTGAAGTTTGTGATGTATTATTAGGACAACCATACTTGTGGAAGCGACATTTTGTTTATGAATCAAGGCCCCATGCTGTTATTGCTACTTTGGGAAATAAGTTGTATAGGATGTCAGAGGTAGCACTGCCTACCGCCATCTCTTTGATTACTACAAAACAATGTAGTAAGCTCATTTCCAAAACCGGAAAATTTGTTTTCCTGATGATACGCCCTCAAGGAAAGAAGAAGACGGTGGCCACGACCTCCAAACAGGGTCCCTCCACATGACAACTACAGATAGACAAGGTCGTGGAGGAGTACGAGGACATCTTCACCTCCCTCGCAGGGGTTCCTCCGCACTGTCAGGTCAAGAACTCTATTGATATGACCCCAGGTGCGTCGCTACCCAATGGACCAATCTATCGGTGCTCTGTTCTAGAAAACGATGAAATCAAGAGGTAGATTCAGGAGTTGCTGCAAAAAGGTCACATCCATCCGAGTTCATCACCATGTGGGAGCCCGATCGTGTTGGTACAGAAGAAGGATGGGATTTGGAGACTTTGCATTGACTATCGGACGCTGAACAAGATCATTGTCCATAATAGGTACCCGATCCCACAGATTGATGACCTCTTGGACCAACTGAAGGGGTGAAAATATTTCAGCAAGATCGATTTGAAATTAGGATATCACCAGGTACCAATCGAACCCTCTGATGTGTGGAAGACTGCCTTCAAAGCCAAGGAGGGCCTTTTCGAATGGTTGGTTATGCTTTTCGGATTGACGAATGCTCCTGCAACCTTCATGAGGCTAATGGATGACATCTTGCGGACATTCACCAACTCATTTGTAGTGGTATACTTGGAT
Source organism: Pinus tabuliformis (assembly GCA_031772625.1). Lineage (NCBI taxonomy): Eukaryota > Viridiplantae > Streptophyta > Pinopsida > Pinales > Pinaceae > Pinus > Pinus tabuliformis. Next base: position 964,292,211 of record CM062809.1, on the reverse strand, counting down.
GACATCCTGATCTTCAACCAAAGTTGGGAAGAGCACCTCCACCACATCCGACAGGTTCTCCAAACACTGCAGCAACACAAGTTATGTGCCAATTTGAAGAAACGCACTTTTGGCATGACCTAGGTTCAGTATCTGGGATACATTATTGATGAACAGGGGGTGCATGTGGATCCAGCCAAGATCCAACTCATTCGGGATTGGCCATCTCCAACCACTCTGACAGAGCTTCACAACTTTCTAGGTCTTGCCAACTTCTACTGCAGGTTCGTGTTGGGATTTTCTTATATCACTTGGCCCTTGAGTCAAGTCACCAAGGGAGGAGTGAAAGAAAATTCTTTTCGTCTGAATCTCAACAAAATGCATTCACAGAGTTGAAAGATCACCTCTGCTCAGCACCAGTGCTCGCATTACCAGACTTGCAACAACCATTTGAGGTCGAGACAGGCGCCTCTGACTATGCTATTGGGGCAGTCCTTACTCAACACGGGCATCCAGTGGCACATCAAAGTGAGACACTTTCAGACACAGTCTGAAAGTATCCCACTTATAACAAAGAGATGTATTCTATTGTGCAGGCCTGCCAACAATGGAAGCATTACATTTTGGGGAAGGAAATAGTCATCCACACAGACCACCGACCCCTGCAGTTCATACAGATCCAAGGGAAATTGCAAAATGATCTTCATCAGAAGTGGTCCTCATACCTGCAACAGTTACATTTGAATATCAAGTATAAGAAGGGCAGCACCAATAATGTTATAGATTGCCTCAGTCAACCATCAATCATGGCGCTAACCACCGTGCTCAACTCTTTCAGGCACGAGACTTCTGATTGGCCACTTCTCTACAAAAGCGACCCATAATTTGGCCACACATACCAGACACTCTTTGAGGGTCAGCATGTTCCAGATTTTCACCTCCAGGATGCCCTGTTATGCCACCTGGGTCACCTTTGTGTTCCTTCAAGCGAGTGTGCCAATATGATTTGGGAAGCACACTACAATTGGGTTATTGGGCATTTCAGGGTCAAGAAAACAGTGGCAGTACTACAGAAGTATTTCTATTGGCCGAATCTTCGATAGGATGTCAGGAAGTATATCAGATCATGCACTGCCTGCGCCATTGCCAAACCGACCATCAAGAAGCAAGGCCTCTATACCCTGCTGCCTAACCCTATACAACCTTGGGAATCCATCTCCATGGATTACATGTCAGGCCTTCCTTCCACTAAGCATGGAAATGACTGTGTTTTTTTGGTCGTCGACAAGTTCTCGAAGATGGCCATTATGGATGCCTGCAAGAAGAACGTCACAGCAGAAACCACTGCTAAACTCTTCTTTGAACAAGTGTGGGTACACTTTGGGATCCCACAGTATATCATCTCAGATCGGGATAGTAGGTTCCTCAGTACATTTTGGTCCAGTCTCTTATCGATGTTGGACACCAAACTCACTAAGTCCACAACCTTCCATCCTCAAACTGATGGCCATACCGAGGTTGTCAACAATATGATCGTACACATTCTGTGCATGTACAACTCAAAGCATCCACGCACATGGGACGAGAGCCTCCCCTATGTTCAGCACAGCTACAACCAGGCTCTCCACAGCTCAACTGGCCACAGCCCTTTTTAAGTGGGCTTGGGATTCCAGCCTGTTGAAATTTGGTACCGGAGGACAGGTGGTTCCCTTAGGCTTTGATCTTTGGCCTAGGGAAAAGTGTCCAAAAGAATTTAATTTTTCTCCTAAAGTAACTTTATAATTTTTATAAAGTTAAATCTAATTTAAAAGTGACTTTAAGTGATAAAGTTACTAAGTCTAATTTTAAAGTGACTTTTATAAAGTCAATGAAAAATTAGAAAGGAAAAGTGACTTTGGAAATAAATGACTAAGTGGGTCTTTATTAAAGTGGGGTGAATTAAAAAATAGAAAGTGAGATTTAAATGAGCATTTTATCTCAGCCATTGATCTAAATCTATTTCAGCCATTGGATTTAGAGATCACCCAAAAGTCACTTGGAGTTAGATTAAAGGAGGAAAAGGTCATTCATTCTTTCATGAGCAGATTGGGAGAAGGAGAGCAAGAGAGCAAGAGAGATTTCTGAGCAGGGAAGAGAAGGAGACAGCATCTTGGCACACATTCCAAGGCAGCAGTTGAGCAGATTTGTACAGCTGGTTCAACACACAGTGAAAGGTAGATTTTGGCACGATTTTCGAGGAGTGGTTTGCACAAAAATCGAGGAGCAGTTTGTTGAATTTTCTGCACGCAAAACGAGGGTCGTACAATGCATTTATTGCAGTCCATACAGCGCATTTAATGCTGGCCGTATAGCAGCATTTAATGTTGAAAGTGGGCACGAAAATCGAGGAGGTCGTACAGCATTTATTGCTGTCATGTTTGCTGTAATTTCCAGTTTGCTGTGAGGCATGGGAAAAGAGATAAGTTGTAAATTTCTTGCTGATTTTTTGTTGAATATTTCTCACTGTGAAAAAGGCATTTTCAGATATAAAGAAGAGCTCTCGAACTGGTTTTCCCCAAGAGTTGTAGGGGGTTTTTCCAGGGTCAAATTGACCAAAAATCTCAGTGTTTAAATGTGTTTTAATGGCTGTTTATTACTGCTGATTTTTATTTCTGCAATTTCCAGCATTCTGTAAAATTTCCAGAATTTGTGTTTTCAGCAAATTTATTTTTTCTAGCTTGTTAAATGTATGGTTATGGGAAAGGCGTTTAACTATATTGGAGAAATAAGGAGAAACTGAAAACTGGGGTGGGAAAACAGAAATTTCTACATGGTATCAGAGCTTGAGTGCTGAATGATAGTTTGGGACAGCAAAAGGAAAAATTACAGCTGCTGATTTTTCACTCAGAAAATTCCAGCAAGATGATTTTTTCATAAACAGCAGTTTTATCTTTACTACAGCAGTGCCATTTTTCAGTTTTAGGACAGCAGGATGTCATTGGGATTGAGGGTGGAGGATAGGCTGGATGGGCATACAAATTACAGCGTTTGGAAGGAGAGAATGCAGAGTATCTTTGAGGAGGCAGAAGTCTGGGATATCATGGTGCATACCACACAGAACCCTGTTGTTGTGCCTACTGATGCTACTCAGTTGGCTGAGTATAATAAGAAGAACAATAAGGGTAAGAGGTTGATTCTAGACGGAATCAAAGACCATTGCATTCCTCATGTGAGAGGAAATAGCAATGCCCATGAGATGTGGACAGCATTGTCCAATCTCGACCAGAGTACCAATGAGAACTGGAAGATGGTCCTGAAGGAGAAGCTAAAGAACATTAAGATGGGTAATGATAGTGCAGCTGGATATCTCACAAAGATTACTAATGTGAGAGATGAGTTGGCAGGGATTGGAGAGGCCATTCCACCCACTCAGTTGGTGTGGATTGCAGTGAATGGCCTCCCCCATTCATGGTTGAACTTTGCTGATGGGGTTTGTGCACGTGAGACCCTTCCCACATGGGAGAGGTTTTGGGATGATTGCATTCAGACAGAGATCAGGAAAGGTCAGCTTGGGGCAGCGAAGCCAGTTGAGCAGGATGAGGATGTAGCACTGGTGGCAGGAGGCAAGAAAGGCAAAGGGAAGAAGCAGGCTTCCACAAGCAGTGGTGGGGGCAAAGGCAAAGGTAAAGGTAAACAGGGGAACACACAGAAGGACTATTCCAAGGTGAAGTGTTGGAATTGTCAAAAGATGGGACACTATGCAGTTGTGTGCCCGGAGAAGAAGAAGAAGAAGGGAAAGAACCAGGACGTGGCAGCTTCAGCAGAGATTGAAGAATTTGCAGGTCATTTTGACCGGGAGTTTACGTTCACTACATGTGAGTCCTCTAGTGCAGGATCACCTGCCACATAGGTTCAGAGGGAGCATGCTTTTCCCTCGATTAGCGGAGCATCTTCAGGTATCTGGTATGTGGACAGTGGGGCTTCACGTCACATGACAAGAGTCCGTGAGTACTTCTCAGAGCTTTCAGAGAGTGGCACTGATATAGAGGTAGTACTCGGTGATGACAGAGTTGTTAGAGCAGTCGGGGTGGGGACATTGACATTTCAGAGGGAGTCCAAACCTCCCTTGAAAGTGTCAGATGTTCTTTATGTGCCATGGATGAGGAAGAACCTCATATCCGTCTCAGCTTTGGAGGACAGAGGATATGAGGAACTGTTCAGGGGAGGATAGGTGTTGATGTATCCCAGGGACACTCCAGCTGATTCAGCTAGAGTGATAGGTGTACGCCATGCAAAGGTGTACAAGTTTGCATTCCAGCCCCTTTTGGCATTGAGCAGTAGTACCGACAGCAGAACTAGCAGTTCTGAGCTGTGTGAGATTTGGCACCGCAGGATGGGACATATGTATCATGGAGCCTTGAAGACATTGCGGGAGATCACTACAGGTGTGCCAGATTTCAGTACTGATCACTTTGATACTTGCAGAGGTTGTGCGATGGGCAAGTTTGCCAAATCCCCTTTTCCCAGCAGTGACAGCAGAGCAACTGGGATACTTGATTTGATTCATTCTGATGTGAGTGGTCGGATGTCTCATGTTTCCTTGAGTGGATATGAGTACTATGTTTTATTCATTGATGATCACTCCAGGAAGACCTGGATTTATTTCTTGAAGACCAAAATTGAGGTCTTCAAGCGGTTTCAGGAGTTCAGAGCTCTTATGGAGACACAGACAGGTCGAAATATCAAGTCCCTGAGGTCGGACAATGGAGGAGAGTACACCCTTGGAGAGTTTGTTGATTATTGTGCGGAGGCAGGCATTAGGAGGGAGTTCATTGTTCCTTACAACCCCCAGCAAAACGGGGTTGCGGAGAGGAAGAATAGATCCATCATAGGGGCTGCCAAAGCCATGTTACATGATCAGGAGTTGTCATTGTTCTTGTGGGTAGAGGCCTGCAACACAGCTGTTTACTTGCAGAACAGGAGTCTGCATCGTGCCTTGGGGCACATGACTCCAGAGGAGGCTTTCTCTGGGAAGAAGCCTAATATTGGTCATCTTCGTATCTTTGGATGCATTACATACTCCTATATACCCAAGGAGAAGAGGACCAAACTAGAGCCCACTGCAGAGAAGCGTATCTTTGTGGGCTATAGTGAGACCTCAAAGGCCTTTCGGATTTACATTCCTGCACAGAGGAGAGTTGTTGTCAGACGGGATGTGAAGTTCGAGGAGGACAGGGCCTTTAAGAGGTCACGGGAGTTAGAGTATATGGATCAGCTAGACCCTCAGCAGCAGTTGAGTCAGTCGCAGGGATCCAGTGGGCAGGGATCAGGAGGATCTCGAGGTACATCTATGAAGATGGCAGGTCCGTCAGTGAGCAGTGGCTCGCCGAGCCAGAGGGGTGGTGCTTCGGGCAGCATGCAGAGCAGTTCACTAGGGAGTCTACTGATGGACAGTTCACACGGTACCTCAGCTTCTACAGGTTCAGGTGCAGGCAGGAGGACAGCAGACAAACAGTCAGGAGTTCAGGCTACTGATGGTGATGAGGAGGAGGAGTTTCATTCTCCTATGGGAGAAGCATGCTCAGGGAAGAGAAAGCCCAAGTGGCTTCAGGACACCTTGAGAGATGCCACATCTGTTGCTGAGCCGAAGAGGCCGATCAGAGAGAGTAGACCACCTGAGAGGTTTTGTAGCTATATGGCGATGGTTACCAGCATCCTTGACTCTGAGCCTTCTAGCTATGAGGAGGCAGCTAGCCAGCAGGTCTGGAGAGAGGCCATGCAGGAGGAGTATTCTTCTTTCATGAAGAATGATGTTTGGGAGGTGGTGCCGAGGCCTGAGGGCAAATACGTGGTTACTTCCAAATGGCTTTACAAGGTAAAGCATGCTGCAGATGGTAGCATTGAGAAATTCAAAGCGAGGTTTGTGGCTAGAGGGTTCTCCCAGGTAGAGGGAGTTGATTATGAGGAGACCTTCACTCCCATGGCTCGATATACTTCGATCCGCTCCATTATATCGATAGCAGCAGAGATGGGTTGGAAGATCCACCAGATGGATGTGAAGACCACATTTCTCAATGGCTTCATACAGGAGGAGGTGTACATTGAGCAGCCACAGGGCTTTGAGGTGCATGGGAAGGAGTCCCATGTGTGCAGACTGAAAAAGGCCCTTTATGGCCTGAAGCAAGCTCCCAGAGCTTGGTACTCCAGGATAGATACATACTTACAGGGGATGGGTTTCACAAAGAGTGAGGCAGATCCGAACCTTTACTTTATTGTGATAGGTGAGGAGCCTCTCATTCTGGTGATGTATGTGGATGACTTGGTCATTACAGGTGCAGAGAGACTCATAGAGCACTGCAAGAGAGATCTTGCGACGGAGTTTGAGATGAAGGAAATCGGCTTGATGCATTACTTTTTGGGCTTGGAGGTGTGGCAGGAGGAGGGGCATTTCTTCCTGGGGCAGGGGAAGTATATTGTGGACATCCTTAGTAGATTCCACATGGAGGATTGTAGACCCATGTCGACACCGATGATCACCAACTGGAAGAAGCTTCATGCTTCGGATTCCGAATTGGTGGATCCCACATTGTACAGGCAGCTGATTGGTTCCTTGATGTATTTGGTCAACACTTGACCAGATATCTGTTTTGCAGTCAACACGATGAGTCAGTTTATGTGTGAGCCTAGGAAGGTTCACTGGGTGGCTGCAAAACACATTTTGCGGTACTTGCAGGGGACAGTGGATTATGGTCTGGACTACAGGCAGGGAGATGGAGTGAGATTGGTAGGATACACTGATTCTGATTGGGCAGGTTGTGCTTCTGATAGGAAGAGCACTTCAGGGTGCTATTTTGGGTTGGGTTCAGCAGTAGTGTCATGGTTCAGCCAGAAGCAGCAGTCAGTAGCACTGAGTTCAGCGGAAGCAGAGTATATGGCAGCCAGTCTAGCTAGTTGTGAGGCTATCTGGCTTCGCAAGATGTTGTTGGGCTTATTTGGTCAGCCATTGAGACCTTCAGTGATTTACTGTGATAATCAGAGTTGCATTAAACTCACGGAGAATCCAGTGTTTCATGACAGGTCAAAGCATATCGGGATCAGATATCATTTCATCAGAGACTATGTTCAGAAGGGAGCTGTAAGCTTGAGTATATTTCCACTGATGAGCAGGTTGCAGATATTCTTACCAAAGCCTTACCACTAGGCAAGCATGTCTACTTCAGAGACAAGATGGGTGTGGTGAGGAACACCTTAGGAGTGTTGAAATTTGGTACCGGAGGACAGGTGGTTCCCTTAGGCTTTGATCTTTGGCCTAGGGAAAAGTGTCCAAAAGAATTTAATTTTTCTCCTAAAGTAACTTTATAATTTTTATAAAGTTAAATCTAATTTAAAAGTGACTTTAAGTGATAAAGTTACGAAGTCTAATTTTAAAGTGACTTTTATAAAGTCAATGAAAAATTAGAAAGGAAAAGTAGCTTTGGAAATAAATGACTAAGTGGGTCTTTATTAAAGTGGGGTGAATTAAAAAATAGAAAGTGAGATTTAAATGAGCATTTAATCTCAGCCATTGATCTAAATCTATTTCAGCGATTGGATTTAGGGATCACCCAAAAGTCACTTGGGGTTAGATTAAAGGAGGAAAAGGTCATTCATTCTTTCATGAGCAGATTGGGAGAAGGAGAGCAAGAAAGCAAGAGAGATTTCTGAGAAGGGAGAAAAAGGAGACAGCAGCTTGGCACACATTCCAAGGTAGCAGTTGAGCAGATTTGTACAGCCGATTCAGCACACAGTGAAAGGCAGATTTTGGCACGATTTTCGAGGAGTGGTTTGCACAAAAATCGAGGAGAAGTTTGCTGATTTTTCTGCATGCAAAACAAAGGCCATACAGCACATTTATTGCAGTCCGTACAGTGCACTTAATGCTGGTCGTACATCAGTATTTAATGCTGAAAGTGGGCACAAAAATCGAGGAGGCTGTACAGCATTTATTTCTGTCCTGTTTGCTGTAATTTCCAGTTTGTTGTGAGGCATGGGAAAAGAGATAAGTTGTAAATTTGCTTGCTGATTTTTTGCTGAATATTTCTCACTGTGAAAAAGGCGTTTTCAGAAATAAAGAAGAGCTCTCGAACTGGTTTTCCCCAAGAGTTGTAGGGGGTTTTTCCAGGGTCACACTGACCAAAAATATCAGTGTTTAAATGTGTTTTAATGGCTGTTTATTACTGCTGATTTTTATTTCTGCAATTTCCAGCATTCTGTAAAATTTCCATAATTTGTGTTTTCAGCAAATTTATTTTTTCCAACTTGTTAAATGTATGGTTATGGGAAAGGGCATTTAACTATATGGGAGAAATAAGGAGAAACTGAAAACCAGGGTGGGAAAACAGAAATTTCTACACAGCCACTATGTCCCATTGATGTGGCCATGCCATTTGCAGCTACTCACGCAGATTCGGCTCATGTCCAGTCCGAAACAAATAAAGAAAACAGCTGCATTGAGCACATCCAACATATTTTCCAGCAGGTCCATGACATTCTAGAGAAATCAAATGCCAAGTACAAGTAGTGACATGATCAACATCGGGTGCCACACAAGTTTCAGGTGGGCGACAAAGTCTGGTTTCATTTGCAAAAGGAATGCCTTACCGGAGCCTATCGGAAACTCAGACCACTCCGATATGGTCCTTACACCATTACCAAGGCTGTGGGAGACAATGCATTTGAGCTCAGCATTCCACCATTCCTTTTCCTGCACCCAGTGTTCAATGTGGACCACCTTCGGCCATACTTTCCACCATTACTAAACACATTCGACATTGTAGAACAGCTCACATCCACAGAGTTAAATCCAGATTGCATGAAACAAGCTGCAACTGATCGAAGCATGGACCCACAGATCAATCACACTCGCCAGCAGAATATCCAACTGTATCGAGTTATCAAAGCAAGCCAACTTCTTCACTAAGGCAAGTGGCTCACCAGGGACCAAGTTCAGTAGAAGTTCCCTCATCTCATGGAGGAACTCAACGCAATGGGGACCATTGCTTCCTAAGGGGGGAGGAATGATCCAAGTGGATAAGGTGGCCACCGCCAATTCCACTTGGACCCCCACCATTTCTTCTTTCATTTTTTCAGTTTCCTTAATTGTAACATAGTTTACTATTTCTAGCAATTTTTCAGATCCTAAACTTCCGGAGCCATTTTGAGGCCCTAAACGACGTTTTTTTGGAAATCTACCGCGATTTTCTATTTAAAATTGTCTTTTCCGTCATAGTCCTCGGAGAGATCTTTCCAACGGGCTATCATGTGCGTCAAACAGAGATAATATGACCAAGTCGCGACCCCGGGAAGTTGGCTGTCCAACTCACCCCAACAGGCCCCATAAACTCTTGGTGTTACATCTCCTCGGGTTAGGGTTTTGGTTGTTTATGGTTTTCTCTTATTATTCAATAATAAAAAGGCCCTTGAGCCTCATTGTACGGCAGTTCAGAGGCATGTAGCCGCCACATCTCTTCTCAAAGATAAGCTACTATCGCCCCAGCTGGTTTATTTCCATTCCTGTTTGTAAGCATATTTCAGTATTTTACATTGATGAAATGAAGTATTATTTCTGTTGCATCTCTATGTTTATGGTTATCTCTATAATTTGTTGCATTCCTGTTTAAATCCGGATCAAGAAGCATGATGATGATTGAAGAGAAACAAAAATCATCATGACATCAAAGCTAGTTTCAACTTTGGTGTAAAATTATTGAAGGTAGGGTGCATTAGTAGACCTTCTCCCATTGAAATTAGACGTGTTACAAGCATACTTAAAGCACACCAATAGTTCTCACATATACAAACTTGATTTTTATGGATGATTAACATATGTACAACAATGTATGGATGATTAACCTATGTACAACATACAAAATTTAAAAGAACCAATACCCACCGAAGTAGAGGACCATAGAAAAATGCACAACCCATGCTCAATATTTTTTTAATGTTCTAGTATTCTCTCATAATGAACAACTCTATATAAAATTTTAGGAGTTATCCACTAATATATGGTAGATTACCAGCCTTGACCTTTCTAGTGTTAATGTTTTACCATGAAATTTTATCCTATCTTGCATGGGCTAAGTGTGATTGTATAGCTAACACATATTGTAATTTTGTGTACTTGTATAATTTTTTGTACTTATATAATTATTTGTGTCTGAAGCCCATGGAGTGGCAAGGTGCATGTGAAGGAGAGTGAGCCCACAATTGAGTTCGAACATGTGGCAAGCATTGGTTGCAAGGTTGAGGGTCACAAGGAGGTTGAGGGGCTTGGCTAGTACAGACTCCATCAACTGTCACCCCAATTGTAGCAATAGTATGTCCCTAAACCTAGATATGAGTGTGCAAATGATGGTCATTAACAATTTACATGAGGGAAAATCCCAACCCAAATGGTGTTGTGTATAGTTGCATAAGGAAAGGATCCCTGAATAGATATCATAATAGCTTTGGCTCCATGAAAAGACACTCGTCGTGAATATGCTATCATTTGTGTAGATGGGAATAATTTCTAGGTTTAGTGTGTGGTGGGTAGATAGCCTATTTCAAGTTTGGGCTCTGTATTTATTCTCGATGAATGCTCTACCAAAATCTTTGTTTTTATGGTTGTTCTATTTATGGATTCCCCACCTTGGTTTCAGTGGTTCAAGGGGGTGAGACTCAGGTAGTGGAAGCTTGGAAATGGAGGTGGATTGGCAATTGAATTGTTTTCTTGCTTGTGGTTTGAATATAATTGTGCTTACTAGAATGAATAGCAAAGGGAAAAATCCTACATTTTGCTCTCGGGGCACAACTCGAACTAGGGGTTTTGAGCAGTGATATGTGACCCACATGAAATAGGATATGGTGCAAGCATGTAGCCAATTCTTGTATTGATGCATAGCGAAGGGAAACATCGTTATAGATGAGGTTGAGATGGAGGTTCAATGGCTATGGGAAGGCACTAATATGATTTTCATTCTAATGGAGGCTCAATGTTGAGTCTAGGACCCGAGCAATTATAGGACTACAGAGACAAGGTACTTTAGAAAAAATGTATTGGACTGTAAAAGCCATGATAGCATAGGCCATACCTCCAGACTGATTTGAGATTGCAAAGCTTCAACAAGGTAAATTTGAGGCTTTTGTCAAGAGGGGCTTGAATATCTAAATCTTGGTTAAATGTGCAACAAAGGGGGTTGACCATGCAAATGCTCGTGAAGGTTCTAGGGTGTTGAAAGGCTCCCAAGAAAATCCAATCCTAATTACAGAGTATCTACTCCCATCTTTGTCTAGTTTAGCTAGTACTACAAGCTCTCCATAGGTTGGCCAATGCAAAGAGGAGGCAACTTCAAGTCCCCCCTTGGAGTACAACCCTTTGCTTGCTAATTTTTAGCTTTATCTTGTTTAGATTTCATATGTTTTTTATCACTACCGTCCAAGGTTATAGGTCTAGCCCAATTTTGGGTGGTGACCCTAAAAGTTGCAGTATTTTTTTGAATCATGAGCATTATTAGGTTTTTCTATTGTAAACAATGTGGTTTCCCATGTGACAAGCATTTTTGGACCATCAAGAGAACTTAGATTCCCTGTAGCAAGCCCTCTCAGAGTATGAATTATGTATATTTTGTGTTATGAATGTGAAATAGACGAGTCTATATATGTCAAAAGGAAAGGTTTTAATAAAGATTATGTTATAAATTAAATTTAATCTAGCCATTATGTTATGATATATCTGTGTTTATTTAAATTTCATGTGTGAGAGAATTCGAATTTAATTTAGCCATTATGTTATTTCATAGATTTAGAGATAAAAATGACCTCATTGATACTTTAAATTGATATTCTACAAGGGAGATGCCCCATAATGTTACATTTTAAAATAATACTTATATTGACAAAGACAAATACAAACATATAAGTTAGATCTGGAAAGTCATGAATGTTTTGGTTTTTCACTAAAATAGACGTATTAATTTCAGTGTAGTTGTTGATTTCTAATCCTATTTGATCACTTGCACTAGATGCATTGATTTCAGTGTAGATGTCGATTTCTAATCCTATTTAATACCTTACAATAGATGCATTAATTTCAGTGATGTGGATTTCTACTCATATTTGATTGCTTGCACTAGATGAATTGGTTTCAGTGTAGATATTGATTTCTAATCATATTTGATCACTTGCACTAGATGCATTGGTTTCAGTGTAGATGTCAATTTCTAATCATATTTAATACCTTACACTAAATGCATAGATTTCAGTGTAGATGTTGATTTCTACTCCTATTTGGTTGCTTGCACTGGATGCATTGGTTTCAATGTAGATATTGATTTCAAATCTTATATGATCACTTGCACTAGATGCATTGATTTTAGTGTAAATGTCGATTTCTAATCCTATTTAATACCTTACACTAGATGCATTGATTTTAGTGTAGATGTGGATTTCTACTCATATTTGATTGCTTGCACTAGATGCATTGGTTTCAGTGTAGATATTGATTTCTAATCATATTTGATCGCTTGCACTAGATGCATTGATTTTAGTGTAGATATTGATTTCTAATCCTATTTGATTGTTTGCACTACATGCATTGATTTTAGTGTGGATGTTGATTTCATTGGTTTCAGTGTAGATGTCAATTTCTAATCATATTTAATACCTTACACTAAATGCATAGATTTCAGTGTAGATGTTGATTTCTACTCCTATTTGGTTGCTTGCACTGGATGCATTGGTTTCAATGTAGATATTGATTTCAAATCTTATATGATCACTTGCACTAGATGCATTGATTTCAGTGTAGATGTCGATTTCTAATCCTATTTAATACCTTACACTAGATGCATTGATTTTAGTGTAGATGTGGATTTCTGCTCATATTTGATTGCTTGCACTAGATGCATTGGTTTCATTGTAGATATTGATTTCTAATCATATTTGATCGATTGCACTAGATGCATTGATTTTAGTGTAGATATTGATTTCTAATCCTATTTGATTGTTTGCACTACATGCATTGATTTTAGTGTGGATGTTGATTTCTAATCTTTTTTTATTGTTTGCACTATATACATTGATTTCAGTGTAGATGTTGATTTCTGATTTGATGCAAATTAGTAGATGTATGATGTACATTAATTTCAAAGTAATTAGATTAATAATATACATTGATTTCAGTGTAAGCACATCTCTCTCCCCTCCATCTATATATCTATCTCTCATTATCTCCCCTTCTTTATCTCTCTATATCACCCCCAAACATACACACTCTCTCCCTTTTCCACTCCCCCCCCTCTCTTCCCCTTCTCTCTCTCTTTCGAACACTTCTCTCTCCATCTCTATATCTCTTCCTCCCTCCCTATCTTTGACTCTCTTCTTCCCCCTCTCCCCCCCCCCACATCTATATGTTGAAATTTTTAAGTATTACCCGTAAGAAATTTTCTATGTATTCTCTGGTTTATTTCTCCTACTTGTTAATTACGAACAAGTTATTTAAACATATAAATATCGAAATAAACACAATACAATCTCAACCATTTACAAATCAACAGCTAAAAGAAATAGCAAACACATAAGTGACACCGTTATTTTTGGACAACTCGTCCCCAGCAAAACCCCAACTTGGGAAAACTTGTGCAACAATTCTGATGGTTTATTTTATTATGCAGTCTATCCTTGAGTACAACTGGGTGCCAAACTAACTCACCCGACAAAGAAAATAATTCGGCAGTAATACCTCTCTATTCGAAAGCAGATATTCAGAAAATCTGCCCCACGAAACCCTCTCCAGCAACCTCTGAAGCTCAGCATCAGCCTACTTGGCCTCAGCGTCAGCCCAAAACCCTCTGTGTCAGCCCTCTGAGGCACTGCGCAGCCTCTACAGCGCTCTACGTCACTCCTGCTACCCTCTTCGTGGATGACGCAGGCCCTTCTGACTTCTACGTAGTCCCTTTTGGCGGTGTGTGGCTCTGTTTGGCTCAATGTTTGCCTCTCTCTGCTTCTGCACTGGTCTCTCGGCACTATCTCTGCTTTTCTGTCCACTACTCATTGCCCCTCGCTGCAAATTGATCACTGATTCGACTTTTCTTAGCAAACCCCGCTCTAGAAAATCGAATCATTGATCACTCTAATGTGTTCTGCAATTAACCCTCAAGCCTCCTCTTATACTTTTCCTGTTGGTCCTTCAACGGTCGACATTACATCTCTAATCAACGGTTAAGATTAGATTTGGCTTGATCCATGTCTTTTGGAACCTTGTAACTCAGCGTTATATTAATTCCCCACTCTAGAAAATCAAATAACCGGTCACTCTGTTGTGTTCTCCAACTGACGCTCAAGCCTCCTCTTATACTTTTCTTATTGGTCCTTCAACAGCGGAGATTACATCTCTAATCAACGACTAAGATTAGATTTAGCTTGATCCATGTCTTTTGGAACCTTCTAACCCAGTGTTATATTAATTCTCATTAATATTTTATTTTTCCTAAATTTAGACTTAAGAACTCCATTAAAAATATTAATTATTTTATTATCTCTCAAACGGGTAAAATCTGCCCAAACTGGGTAGAATCTATGCAAACCATTTTTGGGTCTTGGAGATCTCAAGTGTTTTAGCCTCTCCATCAATTTTCATGGCCAGAGCACATCTGATGCTACCCCAAATCAACACTATATCTCTATTTCACCCTCAAAACATACACTCTCTAACTTATATGTTTGTGTTTGTCTCTGTGTGTCTCTTTCTTCTTCCCTCTCTCTCAACCTTCCATTTTGTGTCTATCCTATTTGATTGCTTGCACTAAATGCATTGGTTTCAGTGTAGATATTGATTTCTAACCACATTTGATCGTTTGCACTAGATGCATTGATTTCAGTGTAGATGTCGATTTCTAATCCTATTTAATACATTACATTAGATGCATTTATTTCAGTGTAAATGTTGATTTCTACTCTTATTTGATTGCTTGCACTAGATGCATTGGTTTCAGTGTAGATATTGATTTCAAATCCTATATGATCACTTGCACTAAATGCATTGATTTCAGTGTAAATGTCGATTTCTAATTCTATTTAATACCTTAAATTAGAGGCATTGCTTTCAGTGTAGATGTTGATTTCTACTCCTATTTGATTGCTTGCACTAGATGCATTGGTTTCAGTACAGATAATGATTTCTAATCATATTTTATTACTTGCAGTATATACATGGATTTTAGTGTAGATGTTGATTTCTAATCCTATTTGATTGTTTGCATTACATGCATTGATTTTAGTGTAGATGTTGATTTCTAAAAAAAAAAAATGTTTGCACTACATGCATTGATTTCAGTGTAGATGTTGAATTTTTATTTGATACAACTAGATGTATGACGTACATTAATTTCAAAGTAATTAGATTAATAGTGTGCATTGATTTCAGTGTATGCACATCTTTGCCCCCTCCATTTATATCTCTATCTCCCATTATCTCTCTATCCCACCCCCCAAACATACACACTCTCTCCATATCTATCTATCTCTCCCCCTCTCTCTCTCTCCCTTTTCCACTCCCTCTCTCTCTCTTCCCCTTCTCTCTCTTTAACACTTCTCTCTTTTGAGCTCTCTCCCCGCCCCCATCCCCATCCCCCCCCCCCTATCTCTATCATTCAACATTGTTACATTGTCACTTTGCACTTAAAATTTTTATTTAATAATTCAAGTTACTAAGAGTTTGTCTCACCCCAACAAACTAAAGTAACTAAGCAAAATTAAAATTAAATTGACCAAATTAATCTTAGACGTATTTAGCATATTTAAAATGATCAAAATAATTATATATTCAACAAATTTTGTATGGCTGCACACCACTAAAACCAACCTAAATCCATCTCAACCCCGGATCTATCAAGCACCGAGAGGGCTTAAATCTCTCGAGATGGAAATATTTCCTCAAGTTTTGCACTCAAAAATTAATTTTGCACCTTGAGAGCTTTGATCCCTCTCGACGCTTGATAGATCCAAGGTTAAGATAGATCTAGGCTAGTTACAAAATTTCTTATATTTTAACTCTTCATTGCAAGAGAAATGTGTAATTTATTTCATTCTTGATATGAAGTTGATATATAACATTTTTAAAAAATATTAATAATAAAGAAAAAAATGTTGAAAGTAAAATTAGAAATCAAATATTTTAATATGCCTGTTAGTAAAATTCAATGTGTATAAGAGAGATAGAGAGACATACATATAGCATTTTTTAAAATATTAATATAACACACTCATATATATATATATTAATTAGGGTATCTTCGATGCTTAGCAGGAGGGAATGGAAACCTCCCCACCCAAGTTCAATTCCACAAATGACATGACAAATGGTGACAATATTGATAGTATATGTTTAATCCTCATATGAAATATATAGTTTTTATTTTGAAAAAAAAAAAAAAATATATATATATATATATAAAAGAGAGAAGTTTTCAACTTCCGAATCACCATATTCAATATGTATTGAAAAAATGATGGGTATGCATTGAAAAAAAAAGTATGTAGACATTTTAATGTGAAAACATGTGAATCATAAATAATGATATTATGTATATATTATAAAAATCAAAATGATCTCATAAATACTTTAAAGTTTTTAAACTAATTACTTGTAAATTTAAAATATGTTGTTTGCGATACACCTAATTGTGATGCACCTAACCAGAGAGGAAACATAAAATATAAATCAAACAATTAAAGTAGGAAATAATAAGCATATTATATTCAGTCAATCTAAATATGTGTGTGCGGTTTTTCGGAGACAGTACATTTTCCCAACCTACTTCTACTTGCCATCAAAAATAGTAATACCGTATCCAACCAATTAAATTTGGCAAATCTTCATTTATTTGACTGTTTCTTGTTCTTTAGTTTGATGTTTATTCAAATAAAGAAGCATAACAACCCACAATCAAACTAATATTTAATTGAAAAAAATTAATTAAGACGCAGTGCATTTTCCCAACCTACCTCTAACTACTATCAAAAATAGTAATACCGTGTCCAACCAATTTAATTTGGCAAATCTTCATATATTTGAGACTGTTTCTTGTTCTTTAGTTTGATGTTTATTCAAATAAAGAAGAAACATAACAACCCACAATCAAACTAATGTTTAATTGAAAAAATAATCAATCTGTCAAGCCATTATAGTTAGGCGGGGCATTTAAGAAATGCAATACATTTGGCCAACCTACTACCACCTATCATAGAAAATGAAAAATTGCCAGTTAACCTTGATGGCTCCCAACTACGGACAGAACAAGTCTCCAGTGTATTTTCTGAAGATGATTCTAGATGTCAATGTCAACCTCTTTAAGATGAACTTGGATGCTCAGGAATCTTCATAGATTAAAGAAGCAAGGAACCATATGTTAAGACCAAACAAATTAGCCCCTTGCAGAGGGACTTGACAAGAAATTCATGAGATGAAAACAAGATGGTTTAGGAGGTATCATGGTATTTAGAATAAACATTCTTCCTTTCAGACATGAGTGTATGGGTGATTGGTCTTCAGTAATGGTTTAGCAGTTAAAGATAGGTTCCATCACTCTAATCTCACATGTTTCTTGTGGCAGTAACTTTTAAGCATGTTAGGCAGAGCTACAAAGTTGCCAGAGCCTTGTGGGCCACAGATTGTAGTTGGGTATACCAATCCCTCTGCTGCCCCCTTTCTTGGAAAAGGGTGCTTTCAGGGCACAAATGGATGGCCCAAGAAAGCTATCAGATTGACAGGCATCTTCCTTCTATGGAGAAGGCAACATCGTGCAACCTTTAATAGGGTGACTAATACGTTTCATTTGAAAGAAGTAACAACTTTGGATCAAAGTTGGTTGTTGCGATCTCAACCAAGATTGGCATTATTAGAAAAGATTCCCTTGAGATCAGAGCCAACTCTCGTCATCTATGTTGGGGAGTGGTAACTTCTATGGTCACGATCACAGGTCAACTCCCTGATGTATAATTCTTAATATGTCCTTTACCATTCAGTAATAAAATATATGACACATTTTCCAAAAGGGAGCGGGGGGCAAGTTTTTCATTCAGTAACTTGGGAGAATAAGGAAACTGTTTCATAAGAATAAAGAAGATGATTAGGACCAGCGAAATTCGAAGCCAGTAAACATGCAAACCAATTCTTGGAGGATGCTCTAAAGTTTAAAGAAATGCCTTCTAACAGAATCATGTATACTATATAGTAACACCAACACAGAAGCAAAGAACTTTATATTAGGAAAACACATATGTTCCATAAAGAAGATAGCAAATTTATCTGTGCAACAAAGCATCCATGACCTACAACAATTGCTACATTTAATCAAAATAAATTCCATTTAAAGAACCTGAAGGCCAAAGGAGGAAGTTCTATGAATGGGGAGTCAGAAGGTTATACTCAATGGTTTATTTCATGCAGATATGATAAGTGTGTTCAGTTGCATTAGTGAAATAGAAAGGATAGTTATCAAGTTATGTTTACTATGCAATCAGTGCCCACCTTCCAATGTAAGAAGACTTCCAATTTTTTACAAGGAACTTTTAAATGCAGATAAACTTTGGCAATAGACAACACTTTATCAGGAACTTCATAATTTTAATGTAAACTAAAACTTAGTCAGGCTTGATTCAATAAGTGCAAGCTGACGTAGCTAATACAAATAGAAATGCTGTAATGTATTTTAGGGATATAACTACTTCTAGAATAGCATTACATTGATAATTACAAAGTGGGCACTTGGTATTTCAAAATACTTGTTTAGTATTTATGAAACAATGAACCACGACAAATGCTTTGGCATACCTTTGAGAAACTTGTACATGATTCATTGAGTTAGGAAGACTGCACATATGCAGAAGCAAATGGTCCTGCCTTCCTGCTTGTTAAGGCAGGTCTCATTTGAATGATGGCAGATTCATTGGCCCCAGCCTTCAGGGCCAACTTCCCAGCTTCTAAGAAACGAGTGACTGCTTCCTCTACATAATTATTTGCTTGTTTCACTGTCATATGTTTCGCAAACTCAGAATAGTTTTTGAGCACGTCATCCCCAATCAACTGTGCAGCAAGTATAACAAGCTCCTCCTGAAACTCTGAAATCTCCTTGTCTTCATTTGTTACAGTAGGCCTCAATGACTTTTTTGGATCCGGAAGTGTTTCTGCACAAAGTGGTTGCTATTGTTAGCTCTTCTATGGTATATATAGGGGAATCCAACAAATTTCTCCAAGAACCAAAGAAAGGAATCAATCCTGCCACCAACATTCTCAAATGAGGAAATGCTAAGGACGCAGAGACATTTTCTGATGCACAAAAATTATTGTATCACAGGGAGAATAAGTGAAATCCAAATCATGATGGCCCCTAGAAGCCCCAGTTGCCAAATTACAGGCATCAGGTTCTACATACACAAAGTCATTCATACTGAACAATTAGCTTCTTCAACCACAGGTAATGGTCTCTGGAACCTGGTAAAATTACCCATTATCTGCATGGTTAGAAGTTTTGAACTTCGAACACGGTGCTTGCTTTGCCACTAAGACAAATTCTACTTTATTCATGATGACCTTTGATACTCAGATCAAATCATCACGGTACAAGTGCATATTATGCATTTTCTGAGTGAATAAGTATGCAAAAAAAGATTTCACAAACAAGTTTGTATTAAAATTTGAGAAGCATGCAGAACTAAATGTACAACTTGCAGTCAATTACATCTATAATATGTAAACCATAAGAATATAGTTGCAAAGAATTGAAAACATAAGTTATGGTGCATAGGCAAATGAGACAGGAATAAAAACAAATCTTAAATCCCAACTATAATCAAGTAGGATCAACGGAAAAGCATCCCTTCATGAAGAGTCTTTGGAAATACCCTTAACATATAGCTTGAGCATACGTCCAAACAGACCTTGTTTATAATGCGTTGTCTAAAAAGCAATTATAATCAAATAAGAACTATGAAAATTTTGTTTTCACTGACACTTTCTTTGTGAAGACCTCTAACATATAGCTTGACTGTATGCCCAACCAGATCTTATCCAAAGCTGATTAACTAGTAAAGCATTGACAAATATGAAATATTACACGAGCCAATAAATGGAAGCATGCATAATAATTTCCATAAAAGAAAGGTTGTGAAAATCAATTTGACAACATGAAATTGAATGAACATTTATTCAGACATAAGAAATTTAATCGGTACATCCTTGGCTTAGAAGTATTAACAGTACCAATCAAGAAGCTATGAATATTGTATTCAATACCAAGTTGTTTATCCCCAGTAAGAGATAAAGGTAGTGAGAGATATATGGAGATAAAGGTAGTAACAGATATATGGCATTTGTCCCAAAAGGACGGGAAAGAATATTCATCCTCTCTTGTTTATTACTGAAGTTATGAAGACGTTCTCATCTAACCAATGGTCTTCAAGTCAGCATAAGAGGTAACTTGTCTATGTGAACATTGCTTGCTACGTATTCATGTTTATGACATTCATATGAAACAGAACATGAGCCTCTACCTCGACAAGAACCCAACATATACCATGGTCCAAAAGACTTTCCAAGCCTGATTTCTCAGCAACTTGCAAGATAACAGTGTCATGCAACCATCATCTCACAACCTGCACTGACTTGAACTATCAGTAATCTATTTTAGGAAAGGTGGAAACCAATTGAATTCTAGAAGTCACTTGAGAATCTTTTTGTAAACCAGAGACCTGAGGATCTCATCATTCATAGGACCTGGACCTCCCATCCTTTTGAACTACACTTCTGAAATCCTCATTCATACAACAGACCAAAAGGTACAGGCAAAGCTCAATTGTTTGATGGGGTTTTGAAAGCCCTTGACTCAATATTTGTCTCTGTTCCAAACTGTGACATATATTATTCTTGCTTCTCAAATGCTGGAGTAAAGAGGGTTGTGAGAAAACCACTTTGAAATTTGATATGGTAAATTTTCAATATTAGGCGCATGAAATGTAATTATATATAAAACTTTGTAATAATGGACAAAACAGAGTGACCATAAAACATTAAAGAAATTTTGAGGTCTAAAATGGGTCTCCTAAAAAATATTATAAAATAATAGTGAAAATAATAAAATAAGATTAGATTACCTCATCAAGTTTTCAAGGGAAAAAAAAAAAGAAGAAAAACAAGAAAGAACACAAAAATAAAAAAATAAACACAACGAAGAAAAAAATAAAAAATAAAAAATTAAAAAATTAAAAAAAAAAAAAAAAAATTCCAACTTATCTCCCTATGATTTTACTCAAATTTCGAGCGGGAGTACTCTTTCAATACGAAATTTAATTTTGCAATCATGTTTTTCATATATTTCACAGTTTTCGTGTAGTAGGGTCCATCAAAAATATGCAAAATGGGTACTCCTTGGATGCAAAATTAAATTTCGCATCCAATGACTGCTTTCGCTTGAAATATGAGTAAAATTGTATGGGGATAAGTTGAAAACGCAGTTTTTTTATTTTTTTATCTTTTTACCTTTATACTCCAAATGTGAATCATATTAAACCCTATTGGTTCTTATAAAGTTGATTTTGTTCTACATTTTTATTTTGAGGCCCATTTTTTTACCTCAAAATTTCTCTAATGTGAGGCTGTATCTAAATCCTTGGGAGCAGCGCAGAGCAAACTAGGAATGGAATAAAAAATGAAGCTCTGATAATAACTGATATGTCCCAAGTATGACAAGATGATGAACACAAGAAGATATCTAGAGGAAATGAAAAGAAATTGGACTAAGGAGTTGAATTTAGAATGAAAAGGAACATCCTTTATAGACAACGAACATTTCATGTGTGATCTATGGCATCCATAATTGTCCATTGTTTAAGACACTAATCCAATTCTTACAAGGCATTTAGGAATCCACAAAATACAAACATAATCGCTGTTACATAGGAGTTAAAAATCCATGGCAAGGGAATTACAAAACCACATGGACACGTAAAGATGAAATACTCTAGTATTTAATGTGTACTATAAAATCAAAGATTATAAAAACAATAATATTTACAAGGATGAAAAGCACCAGTCAATTGGGCTTATCTCCAGTGGTTGGGAGAAATGATTATTATCCTCCCCACCCAGGTTCAAATCCCACAGGTTACATGATGAGCTTTGTTGTAATGGCTTCAAGCCTTCTTGAGTCTGAGCAATCCCTCCAGGACTGAGATATGTATATTCCTCATATGGAATGTAAAGATATTTCTTGTGGGAAAAAAAGGACGAATAGCACCAATGTTAGGTCTCTTCCTGTTGCTTGGTTGCTGTGTCTCCACCAGCATGACACACTTTGCTGGTTCTATGCAACAATGAGGAACCAGCAACACTGGTTGGAACCTCTATGTGGAAAAGTATATATAGGCAGAGGTTGAGGCTGTTTTCATCCCTAGCCAGTTTCAATTTTTTGACTTCATTTCTGTTTCTTAAGTTATTGAAACTTGAAAGTACTTTTAGGTAGCTGACTGTATTTTTTCCAGAATTAGAATAGTTGTCATTTTCATGTGTTTTTTGTTCTAGGAGAGAACTGATCCCTGGGAGGTTGCACATGAATTTATGTGCTAATTACTCCAGATATTGGCTTCTCATATCTATGCCACCTCCTCCAGCTAATGTGGGCAGACTATCCTAGGTTAAATATAGGAATTGGGATTACCTCTAGATTAACGGTTTCTAAATTTGTAAAACTCTTCCCTTCTTCATCTATGAAAGAACCAGAGTGAGTGATTGTATTCATTCAATTTTTGTGACAAAGGTAGTGATTGGCACATACGGTTTTGAGCTAAAGCATTACAATTCATCCAGTCAATAAAATACAGATGCAGGTTTGAGAGTTCAAATTTGTGTACTTGCTGTTCATATTTTCAGAGTGGTGTGTTTGTAGTTTACAGCAATCAGAATTTACTGTTTTGCTTGATGATTAGGTTTTAAGTTTCATGCATCTTAGGGTTTAAAATTCTGAGTGCAGAATCTGCTTGGCATGATCTGAAATTTAACATGGTAACAAAGCACATTCACTGAAATCAGAGTACCCATGCATGGAGAGATCAGTTCACTATGAGAAGGGGTTGTTGGAGGGTTTCAACTTTCATCTGGTATGACACCCACGTGCCTTCAGTGTTTGAAGAAATATAGACCTGAGATAAGTTGTAAGGTGCCATCCAGCGTGCAGATGCCATTGGAGGACGTTGATCCATTGGATTGCTCAGCTGGTGTGACACCCACATGTCTTCAGTGTTTGAAGAAATATGGACCTGAGATAAGTTGTAAGGTGCCATCCAGTGTGCAGATGCTATTGGAGGAGGTTGATCTATTGGATTCCAGGAAGCAATCCCTACAGATCCTACTGATCCCAAAGATTTGGCCAGGCATAATATGAAGGCAGCCAAGGCAAAGCAAATCATTCTAGATTCAGTGAAAGAACATCTAATCCCTCACGTCAGGGAGAATAAATCAACTAAGAAGATGTTTGATACCTTTATCGCTCTATACTAAGTAAGAAAATCAACCAGAAAATGCCATTGAAGAACAAGCTCACCAGCACTCACACAAGTGACACATATATATGGTGGCCAGCTACTTTATAAAGATCATTGAGTTGAGAGATCAACTTGCTATGGGGATGAAAATGGAGGATAAGGAATTGGTAACCATTGTACTAAATAGATTCCATTCATTCTAGGAAGTGTTTGTTGAGGTTGTTTGTGCTTGGGGAAGCTTCTTGCCTTTCAAAGGCCTTGGGATGATATCAACCAGGAGGACACCAAACTAGATATTGTTTCATCCAGAGTGGAAAGGAATTAAGAAAGAAGGCCCTGAAAAGGGTTAAAAGGGAAAGAAAAGAGATTCAGGTTCTTCAAACTAGGAGAATAAAGCCTTGAGCCACATTAAGTGTTTCAAGTGTCATAAGATGGGCCATTATGCTTCTCAAGTCATGTGAAGTGTTTCAGGTGTTATAAGATGGGCCACTATGCTTCTTGTTGTTCTGAGAAGAAGGGTAAGAATAATCAACAATAGCAAAAGTAGCTTGCAGGGAGCACTGAAGCTTCTGCAGGTGTTAATGCGTAAGCATCCAAAGTTTAGACAGCCTTCTCCATAGTTTCGTGCCCTTCCCATTAACACCATCTTTAAAGTAGGGTGGCATGTTCACAATGAAGTATCTAGACACGTTAACTTCAACGACAAGGCTTTTGGCAAACTTTGGGAGCAAGACACTGGCATACAGGTGGAGTTGGGAGATGATGCCACATATCCAGTGACAAGAATAGGCTCTGTCTCTTTCTATACATTGTGTTAGGTGATGTTCTTGAGCTTGATGACAATTTTTACATGCATAGTTTGACAAAAAATATACTCCCAATTTCAGCCATGACAAATCTTAGGTGTGTGGTTGAGTTCGATGATCAACAAGACATTATTAGAGATCACAACAAGGATCCTATAAGTTTTGGATAGAAGTATGCAAGAGGGATTACTTAACAAGTTGCTAGCTAATCTAATCAAACAAGGAGTTTTAGTAGCATAACAATGATAATTTGTGTGAGCTTTGGCACAAAATATTTGGTCACTTGCACTACCGTGCATTACCTCTCTTGAAGATCATGGTGCAAGGATTGTTGGACTTCAAGATAGAAAAGGTGGAGGTGCACAAGAAATGTACCGTCGACAAGCATGCCAAGATTACTTACCAAAGCGACAAGCATATAGATTAAAAGTAAATCTTGACTTGATCCATTCAGATGTGTCACTGTGTGTGCACTGTGGACCCCTATCTTCAGCTTCTTTGATAGAAAGATCTAATATATTTATTCCATTGACAATTTCTCTACAAAAACTTGGATTTACTCTATGAAGACAAGTGATGAGGTTACTTCCTCAGAGGCACATCAGATGTTGAAGACCATTTCCTAAGAGTCAGGGTTCAGAAGGGAGCAGTGGCTCTGAGTATGTTACTTCAGATTCACACATTGCAGATATTTTGAAGAAGCACATGGCAAAGGAGAAGTTTGAGATGTTGGGTGTGAGATGGGGCCTGACAGGAAACACCTTCCTCACAAAGAGTGAGTATTAGATTTTTTTCTCTTGCCTGGTAGGTGTGCCTCAACCAGCATTGCACACTTCTGCTGGTTCTGTGCACAGATTGAGGGGCACAGCATCAGTAGCAGGAGTCCCTACAAGAGGCAGTAAATATATGCAGAAGTTAGGCTGTTTTCAGCCTTAGCCATTTTCTATTTTCTAATCTTGACTTTCCGTTTTTTAGAAAAATACTTGTGTAGATAGTTCACTAAGTTTTTCCAAAAACTGAATAGTTGCCTTTTTAATGTGTTTTTCTATTCTAGGAGAGTGGTGCACTAATCCCTAGGAGGTTGCACATGCTTGTATGTATTAATTACTCCAGCAGTTAGGCATTCCTATCTAGGAAACTTCCTCCAGCTATTCTGGGCACACTATCCTACACTAAATTTAGGGTTTTGGGTTACCTCTAAATTTTAGGTTTCTAAATATGTTGAGCCCTTGCCTTATTTATCTATAAAATAAGGCAGACAGGTGTCACTGAATGATTCGATGATATTGCAAGGTTCTCGTTCTGAGATTTATGACCAACTATAAGTGGTTCACATCTTAGCATTCACGAAATTAGAATAGTAGTTCCAATCAGCGTACTTGAATGCTGTATCTATTGTTGAAAATACTATTGTAGATGGTTATATTATTTTCTATTGCACCTACAAATATATGAGTGGATGTAGTTTAAGCATTAAATGCACCATGTAAGTTAAGATGATAGCCATGCAGGGACAAGGTTGGACTGCGATAAATTTCCTAGAATTCTTCCTTGTAAAGCTCAAACAGATCGGAAAATTTCACTAACTTAACAAATAAAATACATAAATTTTGTATAGAATTTCCTAGTTTAATCCAGACAAAGGTAATGAATTTTAAAACTATAAATTTTTGGAATGATGATCTTCGTTCTCTTTTTGATAGTGGAATAAATTGAGCTCTCAAGGTAACAATGTCTAAGCTTGGATGATACAAGTTCGCATGTATATTCTCAAAATTCTTATAACTTTTAGTAAGGATGAATCCATTCATTGACCATAATTATCATGTCATTTCCTTCTCATGATTGATTGATGGATCATTCCCTGTAGTAGAAAAAACCTTCCTTGCTTTTTGCACATGGCTGTAAGTGTTTTTCCCAATGTTCCACCAAATTTCAGGGACAGCAGGGCGTGTGGGAGCACTCTAAAATTTTAAGAAAATTCAGGGGGCATGGGGGTACATTGGGGTAGATCTATATATCTACATGTATGTGTATTATAAACATGATTCAAATTCAAATTCAATAATGAAATACATTGATTCATACATCATAAATGATTGAATGAAATAGAAATACTAAATATTGTATACATTGATTTCAATTCATCATTCATTATTCTAGAATATGATTAATACTTAGAAAAATGGTGGATACTAAAGTCTGAAGACTGGAATAGTAAATTTACTCAATCTCAAAAATAGTAAAAGAGTGACGGGTCGAAGACTCGATCTAATGTCATCAGTGTCTATAGTCAAGACTCAAAAGTTAAAACTGAAAATGGACAATGGACAATGAACCAATGTTATCAGAACAGACTGATCATCAAAGCAGTTGGCCCCAAAACCAGGTACGGGTAAAAAATCGGACCAGAAAACCAGTCGACCAAAAAATACATAAATATTCTAACTTTGAAAAAAAGTACATAAATATTCATGTGCATTTATATGATTCCAAATGATTATACACAAATATGGAAAGTTTCCCATATATATATCTACGGTGCATATAACCAAAATAGCACCAAGTGTAATCCATCTTTGAACCAAAAGTCCATCAACAAAGAGGCTCTAGATGGCCTCTTTAGTCCAAAAATCATGCTACAACAAATACCTACATATCATCAAAATAATTGCCTATATTGGGACCCTCATCATCAATATCACCCTCTAAGCATTGAAATAAGATTGAAAAAGCTTAACATGTCAAATCAAGATTTTGTTTTCAGTGATGGGTACATTTTTACTAGGGTCATGATAGAGGAGTTCAACAATCAGTGCCACCAACTTCGAGGTACATAAAGGGCTTGGTGTTCTTAATTGAAAGCCATTTCCATACCCTATACATGATATAGAATCCAATGGAAATGATGCAATCCCCCCAATCCTGAAATCGTAAAAACTGGTAAGTCTGTTGGATTTTGAGCGGGATCTAAAATTTTACTTTCTCCATATGAAATCCAATGAGATTGCCACTCTCAAACATCCTAAAACAATTAATGGCATTGGTAATGTTAAATATTTAAGGAAAAATATGAAAATTATTTTACTTTAGGAATTTAATGTTAGTACTAATTACATAGCATTAGTAGGGTCCTAGGGTTGAATATTAGGCTTCCCCACACATAAATAACTGTTTTAGGGCAAATTTCAGGGCGTAAACTGAGATGTCCCCCTTTTTTTGAGGGGGGATGCCCACAACCACCCCTTTTGGTAAAACACATCCCCCACATTGGAGGAACGTTTCCCCCTATGTTTCCTTGAGTTTCCACGAAAGGGGGACATGAGAAATGTTTCCCTAGGCGCCGCTCCATCCCAGGAGCATGGGAGATGCAGGGAGTGCGCCACCCACCTTGGGGGACACATCCCCATCGAAAACTTTTTTTCACATTCAATCTTCATATAATTATAATGAATATTTTATTGAGTTTTAAACTCAGTAATGCTTGTATTAGTAACTTACTGGAGTTCTAATTTGAATTTCCTCACAAACTATTCCCATTCTTACCAGCCATCCTTACAATCTACCCCACTCATTGACAGTCAATACACTAAGCATAGAATTTGCTGCGCGTATGTCCCTTTTCCTCACCAAATGATTAACAAGAAAATTTGTTTCTGATCCATTCGCTCACATTGGAACATCATCTTCAGACGACTCTTCCAATGTTTAGAAACAAAGTAAAGGTTTGCATCAACATTTAATTGATGTCAACAATGACAACAATAATGACTAATGCTAATAATGAGTAATCCTATTCATTGTCTGAAAGATGCATAAACCTGTATGGGACTACTTTAATGTCTACAAAACATTAGATAAAAATACAACTTGTAATATACTTGTCCAATGCTTACATGCACTAAAAAAGTAACACAAACCTGGACAATCAGTCCGTGGCGTATCTCTAATGTGAAAATAGCTTTCGAAAGTGCCAGCCCAAGCATCTCTCCTTGTTAAGAAGTCTGCCTTAAGATTGAAAAGTTTCTTTACTGTTGCAGGCACAGATGAATGTTCATAGTGTGAATGTGGAGTAGGCCCATTTGGTTCATGGATGACTGCAAATAAAACAAAAAGGAATGATGATCAATATATAGTTCAACTACCAATGGGAAAGTCATTAAAAGGTACTGCACGAATAAGTCCATTGCATCCTCTGAAATAGAAAAAATGGAAATAAACACAATTGTCCTTCTTTCAAGAAATATACTTGTCTTTCTTCACTTGCAAAACTCTTTTTATGCTTATAGACCACAGAATACAAGCATGTATTTAACAAAATATCCACAAGAAAAAGAGGTGGTAGTAAAAATAGCACATTGCAATGTGCATATATGATGGACAGCGTTGAATCTCAAATTAATTAAGAAAGTGAATAAGAAATCAACTGAATACATTTTATAGTAAGTAGTCAATAGGAAGGCTGCTTATGTGAAATTCTTTCCCACTGGTTATTTACTAGACATACCCAGAACTAGAAGCAATAGGACAGACCAGCTGACTTTGCATGCAAAGAAGTTGCGTTTTATTTGTACAATTCATCACAAGTAAAACTCAGAAGACATGAAGCTCAAATGTCAGCACATAGTAAACCATGTATTGTAAATTTGTACGTGAACACTTGCATAACAGCTTATGCATAGAATTGTTAACATTTAATAATTTGTTCCCAAGCTAGTAATAAATTTATTATAGATCAAATAAGTTAATAAAAGAATACAATCAATAGAGACTGGTAAACCCAAAGGTTGGCTATCTAAAATAGTCCCCTATTGATTGTGGAGAGACACGATATGACACCTGATAAAAGGAAAAGCATCACTGGAACAAACTATAACTTTGTTTTGTACCTTGGAGTCCAATGATTTTTCCAACAGAGACAACCATGAACTATCCCATCTCAAAGAGGAACAAATACTAAATAGTTATGCATAAGAAGAGAATATGACATTTCTGCATTCTTTTCTTAAATACCAAGGAATGTTTTAGATGTGCCTGTCGACATCAATTGTCTCCATTCAACAGGAATCCTGTTTCCAAGAAAGACAAGCATTGGACCACAAACATATTGCTTTCCTTTTCAGATTATATTTCGGGCATGGGCACTTGGTTGCTTCTTGCCCTGAGGCAAATGCTTTTAATGCAAAAAAGGCAGAGGAATTGCAACCCTCCTTGTGAAAGTACTTTACGATTGACCACCATTGCGTGGAACTAATCAAGAATGAAGAGGATTTTCATCCCATTTTTACTGCAAATGACCTGCTCCTTCACTTTAATGGGATCAGTGATGCCATTGTTCAGCCTTCCTACCTATCTGCCCCACTGAGGGGCAGAAGATAAAGGTCAAAACAAATAGTTTGAACCCTCTTGATTTATTCAAAAAAGGGGGCAGGCAAGACATCTATTGATGAGACAAATGAGAGGAATCCAGTTCCTTCAGTCAAGCCTCCTGATGAATGCAATTACAGTTTCCAGAGATTCCAGCAATTTCAGGGCAGTATGCTTTGGAGACTTCAGAGAAAGGTTGGATTCAAATTTGAAAAAAGGAGAAGACAAGTCACTTGTCAGACTATAAGATCCTTCAATCTGGAACCAGATGCAGGAAGTCCCTCCTTGAGCCCTATAAATTAACCAAGCTAGTACCAAATGTTATATTTTTTTTGTAGCTATTGGCTTAAGTATCAGCAGTCAGTCAAATTTATAGCAGATTTCTAGAAGAGCTAGTCCAGGGGGTCAATAGTTGAAAATCCGACCCTAGATTTGACTTACGCAGTATAGGGGTCAATTGTTCAATATCAGACCCTGCACCAGATAAGCTCAGCAGTATGTATAGTATAATCTCTTCAAATTTGCTTCAATGGGAAATTTTATTTATTTACCCAAAAATAAAAATGAAAAAGGACTTTTTGTTGCCATCAGTCTGGCACCAAATAAATCTGATATTTTCTTTTCTGGACCCTTGGTGATATTTTCGCCGACAAAATGTTTGCATACCTCAATAATTTATATATAATAATGTGTGTCCAGAAAATATCACCGAGGGTCCAGAAAAGGAGATATCAGCAACATCAGAAAATATCAGCAAAATTAAAGAAATATAAAAGTATTAAAAGATACAAAAAAAATGGTGGGCGGGTGATATTTTTGTTTTTGTCACAAGAATAACACGATATTTTCAGGGATAAAAGTATCATGACATTTTCAGGCAATATTAGCATTGTCATGAAAAAAATCAGAAAATCACAAAGATTGCAACACCAGGATGATGTTATTGCCAGAGATTCCAGCAATTTCAGGGCTGTATGCTTTGGAGACTTCAGAGAAAGGTTGGATTCAAATTTGAAAGAAAGAGAAGAAGAGTAACTTGTCAGACTATAAGATCCTTCAATCTGGGACCAGAAACTGGAAGTCCCTCCTTGAGCCCTATAAATTAACCAAGCTAGTACCAAATGTTTTATTTTTTTTGTAGCTATTGGCTGAAGTATCAGCAGTCAATCAAATTTATAGCAGATTTCTAGAAGAGCTAGTCCAGGGGGTCAATAGTTGAAAATCCGACCCTAGATTTGACTTATGCAGTATAGGGGTCAATTGTTCAATATCAGACCCTGCACCAGATAAGCTCAGCAGTATGTATGGTATAATCTCTTCAAATTTGCTTCAATGGGAAATTTTATTTATTTACCCAAAAATAAAAATGAAAAATAACTTTTTGTTGCCATCAGTCTAGTCTTCATTTACTGGCACTAAATGAATCTGATATTTTCTTTTCTGGACCCTCGGTGATATTTTTGCCGACACAATGTTTGCATACCTCAATAATTTATATATAATAATGTGTGTCCAGAAAATATCACCGAGGGTCCAGAAAAGGAGATATCAGCAACATCGAGAAAATATCAGCAAAATTAAAGAAATATAAAAGTATTAAAAGATACAAAAAAAAATGGTGGGTGGGTGATATTTTTGTTTTTGTCACAAGAATACCACGATATTTTCAGGGATAAAAATATCATGACATTTTCAGGCAATATTAGCGTTGTCATGAAAAAAATCAGAAAATCGCGAAGATTGCAACACCAGGATGATGTTATTGTATAAATATATGTGCATATAATATATAGATATTTCTTCTATTCAATAAAATAATAAATCTTAAGTAATAAGAATGCATATAGTTTTCTCAGGCACATTATTAATAAACATTTCTCCTGATGATGATTGCCATCCACTGAGACCAACTTCGGTCTATTGGACCTATAGATAATTCCTGGGGAATTGATTGGTTCAACATTTTGTTTCTATGGTCAAAAAGATTAGAGAGAAACTTTCCTGGACCTCTTTGGTTTTCATGAGTTAGCAAGTTATGAAGATTGGTAGCATTACAAATATTTTGAAATGGAGAGCTAATGTGTACATAGGCATGCCGCATGGCATTCTAAGATAAAGTGTTTTTCATCCTCTACTTTCTTAGTATCACAAAAAAATTATTCTTTCTTCCTAAGGTGTTTTATATTTTGTCCGATAGCCAGTTTGACTATGAAGGTCGTGAGAGTTTGTTCTTGATTTAGCAATGTCAATTTTCTTTCTTAAGCTAGCTATAGTAGAAAGATATTTTTGATCTTCTAAGTTGGGTTAATCATTAATGATCTACTTAAGGTACTTTATCTCATTTTCTTGTTCTCAAAATTAAGGAAACAACATGTTCATAGTGTTTCTCTGTTCGATGTTTCTAATAATGCATATACTATAATTTCTCTATTTTGCTAAGATTTTAAATGTGCTGTTTCTGAAAAATTACTGATTTTGGAGACCGTACCCATTTCCTTGTTTTAGGTGTAACTTAAATTACAATTTGAAAGAAGTTGAAGTT
Organism: Pinus tabuliformis; assembly: GCA_031772625.1. Classification (NCBI taxonomy): domain Eukaryota; kingdom Viridiplantae; phylum Streptophyta; class Pinopsida; order Pinales; family Pinaceae; genus Pinus; species Pinus tabuliformis. The sequence goes on along the minus strand of CM062809.1, from coordinate 964,259,982 downwards.
CCTCTACTGCAACTTTGCTCCTTAAGGTTTAAGTGCTGGAACTTCCTCTGCTAGAAGACACTAATCATCTAACTCGGGCACCAAAAGTCTAGGCTTTATGAATATTTAAAACACTTCTCAGTCGACGCTAGGGTCTGACCTTATTATTTGTTGTACTGCATGCATTTAGTCTCCCATGGACCATATGTATAACTGCCCTAGTGGCCAGAACAATAGGTAACATGTTCCCTCATGCAAGGTGCTTACCGTGGCATTGATACCTGTTTACCGTTCACATGGAACTTTTTCTCCAATTGTAATAAAACGTGTGGCACTGAAATTTATGAGACCATTTTTCTATGTTTCTCACTAACTTGACACCTTAGTGCTACAAGCCTACAACATTGACTTGATGAAGTTCATACCTGCCCCACAGCATCCATCCTAACCTTCAAGAGATGGTTCTACCGAGTCAGACTAGTCTCACAAGAAAAAATTGTGGACCCATAGTTCCCCGCTTCAACTATCTTATTTGACTACCCTGGGTACACCTTGCTATTCATTTAGAAGTTCCTTTTTCTGTTTCACGAGTGATGAGACTAGGTCTAGAGTACATATTTCTGTTCTTCTTAGATTTGGTTCTTCTTAGATTTGGTTACTATAGTCAAATAATTGGTTTTCGAGTAGGAGCTATCCATGCCCTCGCCCACTTCACATGCAAATATAAAACAGACAGGTTCCCTGGGGTGACAGAGTTCCCGTCATCAAGTATAGTGAACCTGTGAACTGAGGGAACAGTTAGTGTGTGCAACTAATGTGACTTCACCAAAACTTAACCGGTTATCAATGTTAAATACTGTGTGTTTATACTGATTATTTTCCATTAAGTGTCCAAAAACATCAGTTTTCTGGGTATACTTTCTGTTGTTGGTTGGAAATTGTTTCCAGTATTAAAAAAAACATGTTCTGATGTTTCACAAATTGCAGCATAATAGGAACCTAATAAATATTATATAAACATTTTTGTAACCACTATCAGAAAAATTTAAACAGGGCCGGGAAAAACAGGCATTGTCCCACTTGGGATCTGATTGAAAGCAAGTCATAAAACAATGACTGTTGAAGGTGATTTCCAATTCCTATTCTAAAAACAAATTATGACATAAACATACCAAAGAGGTATTTCGGGCACCTGATTTGCTGACCACGAGTTTCAACATGCTTTACTGTAAGAAAATATCTAACACATAAATAAGTCTGTATGAGTTATAGGTTATTAGTTGAAAGGAAGCATTAATATCATGATAAGGCTATTCACTGGAGAATAATTAGTAAAGTCCTAATGTGATTAGGTTGTCCAAGTGTCAAGTTAAGAGACACCTGTCACATGAAAGGTTAAGTAGAGATGAACAGTGATTTGACACAAACCCTAAGGATGTAGGTTAAGAAACCTACAATACAGAATAAGTCAATTATGGAGATTGAAAAAAGGATGACTCTGTAACCTGTTCAAACTTCGATGTGCCGCATAGAAATCTCAGGAATACAAGAGTAGCATAGATTCGTGTTAAGTTTTAACCTCGGATCTTTTCAGCACTCAGAGGGATCAAAAAAATCTCAAGTGCAAATCAGGGTTAGGATAGATTTACGATAATTTATTATGTTATGATATTTAGTTAAAATAAGTTAAAAAGTCTGTTTTTTCATTTTAGTTCATTAGCAATACCCATGGACATGGAGATCTCTTGCACCCGTTACAGCCACCTCCCTTCTTTTGGTGCAATTAATTTCGTTTCTTTATCTCTCTGTGCTTGTGTCTGAATATATTTGTAGTGCATCCTAAATTTCTCAGGACATGCATACCAAATTAATTCTACATTGTATCATAACTAATCCTGCATTCGCCTTTCTGAAAGAGGCCAAAACAAGAAGACGTACTTATCTGCTATATCCAGATTCGTATACCATGCAGCTCTGCTAAGAAAGATTCCAAAGAACTTGCAAACAAAATAAAAGATAAGGCCAGAGACATACCTGTTCCTTTTTCAATCCAAGGAGATATCAAAATGGTTGGCACGCGAACTCCAAGCCGATCGAAGGTAAAGTAGTAAGGCTCAGGACCAATTATACCATCCGGATTGGGCACATGGGTAACTGGAGTCGGTACATGATCAAAGAATCCTCCATGCTCATCATAAGTGATGAGAAACATCATTTCATTCCACTGAGGACTGGCTCTTAGCGTTTCATACACTTCTTTCACAAATTTCTGTCCCTCGGCCACATCATGAGAAGGGTGATCGTCATTGGCAGGTAAAAGGTGGACATCAAAGTATCTTTGCTCAATCACAACATAGTTGGGCAGAATGCCCAGCTTGGCATGCAATTTGAATGAGGCCATATAATCATGAAACTTTAACACATGTTTCAGCCTTCTAAGGGACTTGAAAAACAGAGTTGCAGGGATGTTCTGATAATAAATACCAAACGATAGTCCTGCTTCTTCAAGAGAATCAAAAATGGTATCCTGTGGGAATCCTTTCATCAAAGCCTTCTTGACATTGCTGCACGCACCATGAGAAGTTGCAGAATGGACATAAAATCTATTGGGCTGTGTTGAAGTGGGCACAGAAGCAAACCACCTATCAAATAACGCAAATTCGGTGGCAAGGGTGGAATAGACAGGCAGATCCTCCGGCCTAAACCCCCTCATCACATGCGTTGACATGCCCTCACTCATGTTTTCCGCTTGTTGGGCAAATCCATTCATGGGGGCTGGCCTTGCTGAGGTATCCTCTGACCCAAAAATCTGCTCCCTTATGGCCTGAAAGCTGTGGCCTGGATCAGGGTCAACATACTCTGAACCATCACTGAAGTTGATTATTGGGGAATCCTCATCCGTGGTGGACAAAGGATTGGATTCCTTGCCTGTAACACCATCTATCTCATCGTTCCAGGACTTCAGCCACCCCAACATATGATCAAATGACCTATTCTCCATCACCAACACCACAATTGTCTTAATAGGTCCATTGATTTTGTGCTTGTGGGGGCCGAATCCAAGACCCAGACAAGGAAACAGTACCAAATGTAAAATAAAAGCTTGCAATAGAATCCTCTGAAAATCCATTTTGCCCATAATTCAAGCCACTTTCTGCAATCTAATGGCCTGTATTCCTCACTCTATATAACAATATTCCAGCACCAGGCCTGCTCGGGCTAATTCAACGAACTGGGTGTCTATATATCTCAAAAGTTTGAAAAAGTGGAGCCAAGAAAGGAATACTTGGCTGCTCGGTAGCCAACCAATACAGGTGTGGCCGAACTCGACTACTCTAACCACAATCTTAACCTACAATGCAATTCAATTGGAGAATTAAGTTGGATGTTGAAGTCACAACCTTCTGTTCGGGAGACGTGTAAAGTTCGCCAAGGTTCCGATGCTTTCGAGCACAGAGCACTGTGAGAACGGTGCACCTTGACATTGACGGAAGTGTGCATTGCAATCATATATAACTTTCATTTTTTCCTATTTTAAATATATTCGCGTGTGTATCCTGTGATGTATTTCTACCGCACTCGTATAAGTGCCCTCCCCTCCCTGCTTTGCAGGGGCATATTAATGGCTTTTAAAGCTCACTTTCCATGGATGGCGATGTTTTATTAGATATTTTTAGTACGGTGGTTTTGGTTTTGTATAGAATTCTTAAACAAGATTGGAAAATGCTAAGGGATAAGATTAAGGGTGAAAATATTATTTTAAAATATATCAATGATTAAAAATAGTTTAGGTTATTAATAATAAAGGAAGTTATATTGGAATCTAATAATTAGATTTATTTTGAGTGGTTAAAAGGAATGATTGGGACCGATTTTTTTTATCGGTGATATGATGGACATTGATGTAATCCGATGGACGTTGTTATTGAAAATAAATAGACCATTGAGGACTAGAATATGTATATTTTTATTAAGAATATAAAGTTATATTGGGATTTTGTAATCTAAAATTATTTTGAAATTTAAAGATATATGATTGGGAATCTTTTAAAGAGGAAGTTAAATTGTAATTTAAAGATATATAAATGGGAATCTTTTGTATAGGAAGTTAAATAATATGTAATCTTATTTATGAGATTAAGGTTAAATGTCATTGAAATAATTTTAGTGATGACCACATAAAAAATACTTATTTTTATTGGTAATTAGTAAGGTTGAAACCATTTTTTAGCTCAAAGTAAGATTAAAAGTGATTTTGATTAGTTGAGGGCTTATCCTCCTCGAACGCAAGGAAACCAATTAATGGTCCAAGAACCAAAAAAAGTTTGCAAAAGTGAAACTCTAAGCCCTTAGTAAGAGTAGTGGGTTATTTCAAGTGGCATGGTTTTCCACGAAGAATAATACGGATGAGTTAATTTGTATTAGTTGATCGCAGCTTATCTTCATTATAGGTTGACAATTGAGTTGTGATGGGTTTTGCCACCTTTGAAAAAAAAGAAGACAATTGGATAAGTGATAAATTAAAGGTCAAGTTCTCAAGTCAATGTACACTATGTTGATTATCTTTTACTTCCAATGCTCTAACACTAATAAGAATCTTCGGCATGATCAGCATCCAACCTCACATGATGGAGCTACAAGGCTCATAAATTTAATGAATGCAATGGTCTCATGGTAATTGTGCATTTCTTTGCAACATTAAAAGGTAGAAGTGCTTCTCCATAGCAATGTGTCTTTGCCAAGGAGCCCCCTTCTTCTTGAACTTCTTCATCGTTACTAGCCATCTTGTTGGAATGACTTCTTCTAGTGATTTTCTTCTTCTTTAACCTTCTTTTATGTTTGGTTTTCCATTGCATGTGCTTTCCCCTTCCCCTTATGATATCTTAGGAAAACCCATAAGTTCAAACTTAAATGATTTCGTATACTTTTCTCTTTCTTGAAAGTGGCAAAACTTATCATAATTCAGTTGTCAACTAGCAATTAGAAATGTTGTCATTAATTGTCGACCGTTAACTTTTAATGAACATTAATATTAAAATTTAAATTAATTAAAACAAGTTTTAAGTTTTTGAAAAATTAAACAAAAACTATTCACAATGTAAATGTTCTCTCAATAAACTTAGTTTGTAATCCATTTTAATTTACTTTCGATACACTTGATAAGAATAAAATTTTACTATTAACTGATTTATAAAGAAGTTTATAATTATAATCATAATTAAGAAATATAATAATTGTACAAGTCAATGATGGCTTCTGAATTTGTATCTCGGGGGGTGGAAATGGGATGATATTAATAGAGGATGCACAAGCTGGTAGCAAAGGATTGTAGTAGAGTTTTGGTCATTGGATTGTGAGTTTTGGCAAGTGATTTCCCCTAATTATCTTTTTTATTTCCTAGATTTGGTCATTAGATTGTGAACTTTGGCAAGTGACTCTCCTAATTATTTTTTTTATTTCCTAGATTTGGCATACGAATGTCATCCTCTAGAAATCACAAATCATATTAAAGTTAAATCTATGACATCAAAAACTTCTAAAAAACAATCATATACTATAAAAGAGAATAAACCAAATATGAAACTTTTGTAGGGTATTGTCAAAGAATTAATGGGTTATACAAAGAAGAGAAAACTCCTTACAGATAGATAGAGTTGAGAGCCTTATATTACCCCTATTCCTCCTACCTTATTGACTTAGTTTTGAAATTTAAGAATGCAAGATCTTAGTCATAAAAAGATGAAATTTGAAACTCAGTTTTGGTTACTTCATTTCACCCTAGGATTCTACATTATTCTAGGCCAAGGATGGAAGGGTTGTTAAACTTCACTTCACCCTAAGATTCTAGTATTCTACATTATTTTAGGCCAAGGATGGAAGGGTTGTTTTCTTTAACTTAAAGTTTTTTCATCCAATGTGGGTGAATACTTAGCTATAACTCTCTATAAACCAAATCCATCTTGAAAGAAAAACAAAATGAAGCAAATAAGAGATAGATGTGTTATAGTAAAAGTTGAAAGAACTAGATGTCAAAACTTTATATAACAAAGTAGAATTTCTTATGAGTTCTACTAATAAGAATAGTAGTTAAAATTTATTAAATTGAAAACAAACTTGTTGTCGATTATGTAATTTATTATACAGTTTACTCATTTTAACTATAGTTTACTCCTATTAATGTTTCCATTCCTAATTATTTTTCTATTTTTATTATTTTTTATTAAAAAAACATAATAGTTTTATGATATTTGTATAAGGTTTGGTATAGAAACTAACATTCCTAATCATTTTTCTATTTTTATTATTTTTTATTAAAAAAAATATAATAATTTTATGATATTTGTATAAGCTTTGGTATAGAAACTACGGAGATTAAGATAACAATTAAAATTATTTATTATCTTCATAAAAATAAATATAAAATTTTATGAATTTTAATTTGTTAAATATTTAAATAATATTTTTACCTTTTCTTAATTATATTAGTAATTTAATTTAATTCATTAAAATTACATAATATTCTAAATTTAAAATGCTTTCAAATTCCTTTTATAAATTCAATATTATTCTAGTGTTAAAAAGAATATACACGTTATCAAATAAGTATCATTTTAAATTATTAAAAAAACATGAATTGTGGTTTGACTCAACCAACCTAAAATTTATTTTAAAACAAATACCCAATACCCAATATCCTATGATCCAAAAAGGCTACGAGTTAGTGAGTTTGATCAAACTTCACCATCCACTTCTTCTTAAAATATAATTTAGATTATTTTTATAAATATGGATTAAAACTGAAAGTTTTGTTTATTTATTTTTAATTTATTAATTTTAATTTGATTTGTTGTAAAACAATTTATGTTTTTTTAATGATGGGAAGTTTTTAAAGAAATTGAGTTTTATTTTAATATTTTATTTATATTTAAAAATTATTATTAGCATTTTTTTATTATTGGAAATTATTTATATATAGGATTAGGTTTTAATGTTGAAGTTAATAAATTGTCTATTTAGAATATGTTATTTTGATTATATTTAAGTAAATGAAATACTATTATCTATTAAGAATAAAACAATAAGAGTTGAGTTTTATGTCATTGAATTGATTTTATGTGGTTAAGGAGAATAATGGTTGTCTTCCCATCCAAGTTCAATTTCTACAATCTTTCATGGTGGGTGCCCAAACATGGGATCCATGCTATATTCTAAACAAATCGGAGAAGTTGGATAATAAAGTTTCAATTTTGGCCAAGAATATGGCAGGTATCACTTTCACTCCATTGAAGGAAGATGATGCTCACAACCACTAATAGAGACGGGCTCTCCTTTTAGATAACATGATCAAATGAGCCTGAATTCTAGCCATAGTTTTTTTATAGTGGCAATGGTGTAGTTCTAATTGTTAAATATCGCATAATATGTTTTTAGTAGATATGCTTTTAGTTTAGATGATACACTTATAGTGTTAGCAATATACAATGTTAAAATTTTGAAACTTTGTTACTGATATGGTTTCCCATTTAGCAAACCAATATGCTAAATCAGTAACTTAGGGGCATTAATTATGTATTTTTTATTTTACAAATTAATATAAAATAATTACCTAACCTTAACAAAAAATCAATTACTTTGTAAAGATATTTTTGAAAATTCATACTATATTGTTTAAATTATGATAAATTACTCTTCTACACTAATAAATTAAAACACTTTACTTTTAGTTTATATTTTTTTTAAATAAATCAAATCAAATAATATTAAATGTATTGGTTTAGTTTAATATATTTAATTTAAATGTATTGGTTTAGTATAATATATTTAATTTAAAAATTAGAATTTGCATTGATTAATATATAACTAATCAATATTATGATAATAATTTTTATTTATTTTATTTATTTTATAATTAATATAAAATTATTTAAATATTCAAATAATATTTTAATATTAAATACGAATAAAGGGAGAAATAATTTTAAAAATATCCAATTAAGATTCTAAGGTTGACCTTTTCTTTGGTTTAAAATAGTTAAAATATCAAATCTGTATTGTGCAATCAGATTTGAGTGATTTTGATTCGTTTGTAATCAGATTTGAGTGATTTTGATTTGTTGGGATGGAATATCTGAGTGATTTTGATTTGTTGGGATGGAATTCTAAAGTTTATAGATTTTTTATATTTTGAGATATTTCAAAGGTATTTTAAATTATTATATGATATTAAAAATTATTTATATTTATTAATATTATTTTTAAAAATAAAATAATTAATTATTAGTTATTATATTTTTATATATAGTTTTTATAGGGATATTTAAAAGATATTTAAATATTTTTATGAAGAAAAAAATGACATTCGTAGAATTTGTGAGTGGTCTGGGTTTGTATTTGTGTGATACACATTGATTTCTATCTGGTATCATTATAATTACGTCCAAGGCATTTTTTACTATGAGTTCTCTGAGGTAACACTGAAGAGATTCATAGACTGATATTATAGAGATTTTCCACGTGGCATTTTTAAAAGTCAACCCTCCATAAGTTGATATTATAGAGATCTTTCACGTAACGTTTTTTAATGGAGTTGTCTATAATGTGACTTTTTGGAGATTCCGGTGACGGAATCCAGCGGAAGAAATTGAGATTAAATCATGATTTGTTGCAGTTAAAATGATTTTTTAACTGCTTATTCGGATTCAGCACCCTGAAAAACCCCTGAGACGCTTTAATTGTGCAGAAACTAGCTATCAAACTTGCGATTCCAATAAATTGCTGCCGAAAAAACCCACCGGAAAGACTTTCAAAAAGTCGCGTTATAGGCAACTGCTTTTTTTATGGCGTTTTTAAAAATCAACCCTCCATTTAACCTTCCCCTCTATTTAACGTCATTACCTTTCATTTAACGTCATCAACATTCTTTTACACAATAATATACAAATATTGAATATCATATAACCTAATAAAAAATTTAAATCAATAATATTCCAAAAAAATATCTTAACAATACACTTTATTTAGAACCAAATAATCTACCTCCTGCAACAACTTCTCTCCCTACAATTATCTATAACAAAACCATTAAATTAATTTTATAATAATAAAACTTTCACATAAATAGAAAAAACCGATACACATTTTATATATATATTATCTTTGATGATTTATACTAAAACCATTAACCCACCATATTTGACAATATTTATGTTTATATATTTTTAAATTATCTTCAACGTTATCTTATCCGTGTAAACAAACTTAATTTACCGATAAAAGGGACCTCTCTATTTAAATAAGCATGTGACATCATAGATGATGTATTGAAATTTTCTCCCAACAAATTCAATTTTTCCAAGTGGTTTGTCAAACTATACAAAGTTTTGTTTTGGTTTTTTTTCTTTTTAAGTTACAATTTTTTAATTAATTAAATAATAATTAATCAAATTTATTAAGAAGAAAAAAAATGAAATTGGAAATATTTATATTAATATATATATTATAACATAAGATTGTTGTAAGAGTATGTTAAAAGAAGTTCCCCATGTAGATAATAGTCAATTTTAGAATACTTACCTAATAGAATTGAAAAATAGAGTTTTCAATATATTAAGATTTTAAAACTATAAAATTACTCATTTGATCTTGATAAAATTTGTTTTAAAATATTTGTTTTTTTTAATGAATATGGTCCTTTATCAAGTAAAACACATTGCACATTTTATGATCTTATCAGCTTTATGAATAATTTACTTATGGGTTTCTTTGATGGAGCAATGAATACAATGGGCAATGGATGTGAAACTCAAATTGTTCTATAGGGGAATATAAATATTCACCTCAGTTGGACTTGCAGTCCTAGAACAAATTCATGGGAAGAAATCACAGCTCTATGGGGGCTTTTACATTGTGCCATAAGGATCAGTCTCGACACATTGTTCGTATTCGATGATTCCAAAGTTTCTATACATTGAATCAACGATCACTCAGATTTCGCTCTGCCGCTCCTGTGCAATTGGATGCGCGGGATAAAAGAATTGAAGACCACCTTCAAAGAGATCTAGTTTTCTCACATACACAGGGTTCAAAATTCCATCGCAGATAATTTATCTAAGGGCTCCACTGCCATATGGGCATTATGCATTTCAAAGTCTTTGTTCAGGATGTGGTCCAAATCTCGGGCACTTTCCCATTATTCTTACTTTTTTGGACAAGCACGGTGGTTTTTGGTTTTAGAATGATTATAGGTTTTATATAACTAGTCTTTTTTGTCAAGCAATGTGACACTTCTCCAATGAACTTTCTATTTGGATCATCGCATTAATTATGATAATGGATTATGTAATGTAGGAGATGATGGTTTCTAGTTTTACTGCAATATACAATACATGTTTTGTCCTTTACATCGTACATACTTATGCAGTCATTTTTTTTCTTTTAATAGAAATCTAATTCGTTTTTTCTTCCCTAGAGAGAGAAACAATATCAAAATATATATATATATATATATATAGTTTTTTTTTGCGAAAAAAAAATCTAGGAGAATATATACTTTGTAGTACGTTTGAAATTCCAAAAGGTCAAGGCAGTGACTCATGAAGAGCCAAATTCTTTGTTGTGTTAATAGTAGAGTAATTCACAAAACATTGATGTGGTGATGCTTGTTTCTACAATTATTAGTCATTTGCTCTCTTGAGGGATTTATCCAAATGTGCATTGATAAGGTTGAGGGGATGCATCCCTAGTACAAAAATAACTAAGGTCTGGGTTGAATTCTAGATTGGATGGAGTTGGAGTTATTGAATTTCTTTCTCCAAAACTAATATGCAATGAGTTTGTTACACTGGGGAACTCATGACAACTTCGTTTTTTTGTATTTTTATTGTTGAGGGTAAGATTGGTTTTCCCTTGCATCATATTTTTCACATAGTTCTTACAATTGGTTTTCCAAGCCATAAATCCCATTTTCATGGCTTATTAGTGCATATTTTGTCCCACAAAGCTCGGTATAATCCCTACATTAGTGATGAAGCAAGTCCCCTTGTCACCTAATTGTGTTAATGGCTTCCAAGCAAGAGTCTTGTTCTTACCATGAATAATGACACATAGAGGTGTTAGGCGTGAGACCAAATCAAGTAAAAGTTGTTAGTGCCCATCGTATTCACAACCCATGGTATTATAATGAAATATTTGTATATATAGGGATGTGAGTAAAAAAATAAATGCATGGATGAGAAACAATGAAGCGAGTGAAATGTATAAATATTTTCATTGTGATAATAAAAATCTACTAAACCCTTTCCCCGTGGTTTTTCCCCAAAATGGGGTTTTCCAATTAAATCTGGTGTTTTATGTTTGAGTAAATTTTATGGGTTATTTCTTGTTTCAATGCATAGAAAATTTTATTTTTTGGTTAAATAATTTTTTTGCTATCTTTTATCACAATTGGTATCAGAGCAAGGTTGTTCTATTTAATTTTTGGTGTATGCCAAGTTATTGTTGGGAATAATTATGAGCATGGAGATAGTGACATTCAGTGATGTGGAGAATTAAATGGGGTTAATTTTTCCCTATGGAAGGCATAGATGGAGGATGTACTGATTTTAAAGGATCAATGTTTTTCGATTGAGGAAGTAGGGAAGAATCCCTCATCAATGACAGATGAAGAATGGAATAAGATGGATAGAAAGACAATCACCACAATTCATCAGTGATTTGGCAAATAATGTATATTTTAATGTCATTGGAGAAAAGACAGCAGAATGGTTGTGGAAAATGTTGCATGATTTATATGAGAAGAACGCAACATCGAACAAAATCTTCTTGATGAAGAAGTTGTACAATCTCAAGATGAAGGAAGGAGCTTCAGTGGCAAAACATTTGAATGAGTTTAATATAATAACAAGTCAGCCTGCCTCTATCAAAATTATTTTGGATGACGAGATTAGCGCCATATTATTATTGTTCTCTATGCCAAACAACTTGGAAAATTTGATAGTATCTATTAGCACTTCAACACCTGCAGGGACCCTGAAGTTTGATGACGTCAATAGCAGTTTAATGAACGAGGAGCTGCGTCGCAAATCAATTGCAGAAAACTAGGGAGGAGAAGCTATAGTCTTAGTTGGTCGCGGGAGGAAAATTGGACATGGTAGGCAGGGGCATTCAAAATAAAGAGGTAGATCGAAATCAAGAATAGAAGACTTACTTATTTTCACTGTGGAAGAGCAGGAAACAAGAGAAAGGATTGTTGGTTTTGGAAGAAGAAACAGAAGGAACAAAAATCAATCAACACAAATCAAAAATCTAGCAACACAAAGGAAGGTGAGACCACTGTTGTAGCTTCTAAAAGTGATGTTTTATTATTTGTTTCAGTAGAAGAAACATGTTTATATATTTCTAGAAATAGAAATTATTGGGTACTTGACTTTGGAGCATCTCACCATGTAACCCCATGTAAAAATAATTTTGTTATATATGAAGAAGTTGATCATGGTAAAGTACATTTAGGAAATAATCATTTTTGTAATATTGTTAGAGTGGGAGATGTTTGAATCAAGACAAAGGATGGACAAGGTATCTTGCTGAAACAAGTTAGGCATGTCCCAAAGATGCATATGAGTTTTATCTCTATGGGATGATTAGATGATGAAGGCTGCTCCACAACCTTTGGGAAAGGTGGTTGGAAAATTACTAAAGGGTCATTGGTGTTGGCTAAAGGATCCAAGACAGGAACCTTGTATACAATGAAGGAAACAATAGAGATATCAGATACACTTATTGTTGCAAAAGAAGAAAAATCAGTGGAGTTATGGCATAAGTGCTTGGGCCACATGAGTGAAAAGGGGCTAAAAGTTCTTGTTGGTAAAAATCTACTTCCAGGTTTGAAATCCTATGAACTTGATCTTTGTGAACATTTTATTTGTGGTAAGAAAAGAAGGGTTTCTTTTATCAGAGGTGGTCATGAAAGGAAAATAAATTTGTTAGAATTAATACATTCTAATGTGTTTAGGCCAATGAATATTAAGTCTCTAGGAGGAGGCTCATATTTTGTTACATTCATAGATGATGCATCTAGGAAGGTTTGGGCCTACCCTATGAAAAGTAAAAGTGAGGTGTTTGAGATATTTCAGAAATTTCATGTTGTTGTTGAAAGGGAGACTAATAAATTGCTCAAGTGTTTGAGAACATATAATGGTGGGGAGTATTGCTTCAATGCATTCAAGAATTATTGTAATAAGTTTGGCAGTAAACATGAGAAGACTATACCTGGTACTCCACAACAAAATGGTATTGCAGAAAGGATGAACCACAC